>CM026199.1:7060144-7284520 GCA_014839995.1 Xenentodon cancila | reverse complement strand
ATAGATAGATAGATATATATATATATATATATATATATATATATATATATATATATATATATATATATATATATATATATATATATATATATATATATATATATATATATAAAAACAACAACAAATAAGAGAACAAAGTTGGTCCAATAATCAGCGCTGTACTGTGAAATAATAATTAACATTCAGTGAGTGCAGGGGATCAAAGCCGGATAATAATTCATAGCAAAATTGTGTTGTTGGGCTCCTAGTTTGGATTTCCCCTCAGCTGGTTCATCTTCGGACATCTTGCTAATTCCGGCTTTCTGTCAGGAGGACCGCCACATGATCAGCATCTATGCCAACTGATCAAATTAAACTCCTGTCGACTCTTTTTTTTTTATACAGTGGCAGAACGAGACTAGAAAACCACCCTGAAGATTTTTGCGGTTATTGTGCTTAAATTATATCTATTTTTGTCCAAAATGACTTTTAGTAAAAACATCTTTATCATACCAGTAGATGCTCTTATTTACTTCCAAACACTTATATGTCTGCAGCTACTGGGGGACGTGACATGTGATTAGTTCTCATAGAAAACAAGGTTAATAATATGTGCATAACAATGTTAAATATCTTGGATTTTTCCAACTACACGTAGCTCCTTTCATCACATGTCAACTACTGCTCCTGTTTCAAGTAGAAATATAAATGTGCTTCCTATTAAAAGGAGATAATCCACTACCCCAAGTCATCAGTGAAGAAAGTTAAGAAAAAACTTTATCACATTACAGAGCAGACTCACTCATAAACAGAATTCACTATGTATTGCTACTGTAATTAAGCGAAACTGATGCTGCTATAATTAACTATGATTCAATCATAGTTCTTATGAAAAGAATCATATCTATCACAATCCACATTATTATAAGCCATCGTAATCTTTAGTATCTGAAATATATGTATATAAATTTGGATACAACAGCATTTACCAATAAAACCTCTTAAAACAAATTCATTTCATAGCGGGGAACCTTTCCGGGGTTTCCCTCTGTGGAGTTCACCGGTTCTTGTGCTTGTGTGCGGTTTTCTTCCGGGTACTCCAGCTTTCTCCCAAAGTCCAAAAAACGGGTATCTCTAAATAGGAATAGGATAAAGATAATGTACAGATAGGAACTATAAAGGAGGAAAAAACTGATCCTTAATGCAGTTTTCGCACTGTGTAAATAATTCCATGATGCAACGTACTGTCGAAGGAGAATCCAAACGGGTCGAGGGTCGTTAGAACAGAGAAAGACCTCTCAGCCTACACAGATCATCATGTAAGCACAGAAAATGTATTTTGTTTCCCAGAGTGCATCAGGCATACAGCATGACACCGAATTTGTAACGGGGCATTTTTAGCAATGCAAATCTCATTTTTTTTGCCAGCTGAAATCCACAAAAACACCAACTAAGCTGGACACCCATGATCTTCTATCCCTCAGACAATGCTGGGTCAAGGATTGTTATCCATCAGTAGCTGATATAACCACATGGGCAAGAGGTTCCTTTGGGAAGCCTTGGACAAGCAATGTGGAGCCACATTGAGACGAGCTACTCAAAAGGAACGCTTCTGTTAACTTTGTCCAGGGTGGCAGTGAAGCATCTGGGAGCGATCGTCACACAGTAAAATCATGTATTCTCAGTACTGCAGACCTTTTTTGGTGAATAAAAAAAAAAAAAAAAATTGAAGTTTGATTGAGTAACTGAAGTGAACCAGGTAAGGGCTGTGTAATATGATCAAAATCACATCATGGTGTTTCTAAACAGCACAGATGCTGGTGTGAGAATATTTTGTCTGCGTCAACATTAAAACGTCCGTTTGCCTCTTTCCTACCCAGCAGGACTCATACATATCGTGTAATACAGCTAAATTCACATAAAACTTCTCATTTGCGTATATTCATGTTTCTAATATAACCGTTACCACAAGCAGTCTGAAACAGTGGCTGAAATGCAGTTCCTTGAGGTTACAAAATAACTAGTACTCACTGATTTTATAACTGTAACGTCATCTGACACATTCTCCGCATCATCTGTGCTTTACTGGCAACAAGTTAAATCACTCTTAAGAAGTCAGTTTATATTTGCTGCTCACAACTCTTTTTTCCAGGTGAATGTGCTGCTGCTGTGACGGAGCAGTGCAGACAGAGGTGTCCTTGTGCTAATGGACCTATTCTGGTGATTATCTTCTTATTCTCAGCGGGTAAACAGTTACAATTTGTCAAGGATTTGACACCAAGTCTCATATATATATATATATATATATATATATATATATATATATATATATGTGTCCATATATATATATATATATATGGACACAAGTGCTGTGCTTGCAGGTAATGTTCCTCTGGCAACCTGTGTATGTCTATGTGGAAGCAATATACTCTGGCAAAACACAAACAACACACAAGCACACCGACACACACATGACTTTGCAATAACAACAGGGAAAGAGACCGAATAGATAGAGCCGTCACACACCACGAGCAGGCATGCTATTAAATGGTCCCATGGAGACTTAGTCTTGTCATACCCCTGCACAGCCGAGGTCACTCAACTCAATCTCTATCCAATGCATATAATTAATCAACCCATGGCTGCCCGAGACCGTGGTGGAGCTGCCCACCGATGGACACCTCAGGACTAACGGAGAATGAGCAGTGAACGGTCTGTAAGCAGGAAGAGGAGCAACGGTTGAACGGCACAGCATACTTCACTGGGTATGAAATGTCTGAAAACATCTGGTGACCTGACATTGGCAGAAGGTGTCCAAGTGTGTTTCATTGCAATTTTTCTTTAGTTTTTGCTTTGTTTTTTTACATCAGATACACAAAGAGAAGAACAGAGGACATACAGGTGATACCTGCAGTCAGTTAATATGAAGAACAGTGTGGGAAACACAGAAGACGCGTGTAGTCTGGTCTCAACCACGACCGCTGTCTGTGATGTAAAGACAATATCAAAAGTTAACCCTCTATAGGTGAGGTAGTCAATGCAATATTTGACATTATATTTGACATTATATTTTAAAAAACTAGAGGGTTATTGGAGAATATTAAAGGACTTTTTTTTTTTAACTTTGTAGCTTTTTCCTTTTTAATTTTCGTAATATGTAGGTAAAGATACCAACTTGGTTATCTGTCTTGTAAACAGTTAGGATTGATGGGTATTCCTAAAAAATGGCTCAGAACTGAATTCAGACTATACAAGCATTCAGTGGTAGAGTATATTTATTTGATTTTATATTTAGTTTAATTTTCAAATAAACCTTTTTTATGATGAACATATAAGTCAAAACATCATCAAGCTTAACTAATGTGTTATATAATAATACTAATTTTTTTAATGTCAAAAAGGTTTGATGTCAAAAAGGCTGGCTTTAACGGGGCTTGAATGACCTTGAATGACCTCGGTTCTGCCCTGGATTAATGGCAGGTTTAATCCTTTTTTTTTCTTTTTTTTTTTTATCTTTAACAACTCTTAATTACCAAAAGGTCAGAGTCCTTTCTGTGGATGCTGTTAGTGGCATCGTAATTCTGCACTGGAGCAAATAATGCACCGATATTTTCCAAGATTTGTTTAAAAGAAACAGCTTGAAGCTGAAAACAAACACGCTTGTGATGAAGGACACTCCCCAAAAAACGCCCCAACTTTCCTCTACAGTAACAGAGCAACTCATCTGTGTATTTATACTTCCTGTATAATATAGCTGCAGTATCCCACCATGAAGAAGGTTCAGACTGAACAGTTCTGCACCATTTCATTCACAACAAACATTATCAACACAGAAAGCAGGGTCCCCATGGTTATATATAACAAAAAAAAACTCTCATGGCATCAGCAAAGATGGCTGCGACTGAACCTGGGCCATGTTTAGTGGACCTTTGATTCAAACGTCTTATATAATCATTCAATAATGATCGTAACATGATGCAGTTATCAAATTTCTGAAAATGTTTTGCATTGCACATGACAGCCACTGATGCTGGATGAGATTCTGTTATCTTTGCTTGTAATTTGTGGGTTTTTTCTTTCTTCTTTGTTTAACAAAAAGTGCCTGTTATCAATTATGTCATCAAGGTGCTTGATGACATAATTATATAATATTATAATATTGTTCCCATTACGTCGGAGCTGCAAATCTGTGGCATTTGACTGAAAACTTGTGTATGTCTAGTATATAAACCACATAACTGAATAACTGAACATATAATTGAACACATCTAAATGGGGAAAATATGTTATAAACATTTTTTGAACGCTTTTTTCCGAATACTTAAGTTTATACTTCAGAAAACTGTCATTTACACCTGGTTGGCCACTCCTGACTCCAAATACAAAACCCACACCTATCATTTGAACAATAAAATACTTGTTACTTTACATTTGTAAGTTATAAATCCATACAGAGTGTAATATGCGGGGAGCAGAGGGGTCTTTGACTGAGAGGAGCCGTCTTAATGTAAAAAAATAAAGCGTGGCCATTGTTGTGTAATAGCTCAAGCTGACGTGAGCTCTGCAGCAACAGGCACTGATGTATTTTTAAATGAGGTGAAAAGACATCATTCAGCAAACACTGATTAATTAGGTCTCTCAGTGATTGATTCTACTTCAGCAGTGGTGTGGAACAGCACCTTTACCAGCTTTTGCAAAGATGCTTATGAGCAATAAATGACTGTGATATGCAGCAAAACCGCAGCAGACAGTTTTGATTAAAACACGCATCGGCCCGTCTCATAATGATGAGTAATGTCCAGAAGAAGGCGGCTGGACCGAAGATAGGCAGAGTCATCGCGAGGAGCCATTCTAAATCAAACTGGAGCCTGAGAGCGTAATGGCTGCACAAACAACTCTCCGAGATCCAATCAATAGCACCATAAAAACCTGACCGTATTCAGTTGTGACATAAAATATCTGCAGAGTGATAATTACTAGCACTTATCATTTCCAGTCCTCGTTGTTATCTGTGTTAACGCTAGATGTTTTTGTTGATACGTGTCAACTGATGCAGAAGACAGAGACAATAGAGGAGGAACGGGGAGTCCTGTGCAATAAAGTGAGGATCACAGCAGTCCGGGGGCAGGGATGAATCATCCAGCCATCTACTTTATGGTGCAAAAGTGAGGAGGAGGAGTGGGCCGAAGGACAGCAATACTGGGGACAGGAAGGCAGAGGAGAGAGAAGAATGGTGAGACGGAGAGTTCAAAGGGGGAATTGATGAGAGAGAGATGGCACAGGGGATCAGCAAAAAAATACTGAGACTAAATAAAGGAAGTGGGGCTAACTCACGGGATCCAGAGGGGAGCGAGCAGCCGAGGCGGGAAGACGCAAAAAGAGGCAGATCAAAGTGGAGGAATAAAGTCGAAACCGGCAGAAAGCAAAGAAAATGGGACTGATTAAATGCAAGAAGAGGCAGACTGTTAAATGAGAAACAGTTTCTGGCATCTGAATTATTTATGTATGAAGCACATGTTACCGTCAGTCCATCTAACGGGCCGTTTTCTCAAACCATCACCTGAGCACCCGACAGCTGGACCGGTCATACATTTTTCATCAGCCGCTCCTGTCTGCAATCTTTTCCTGAACCATTAAGATGCACATTTCATGCAGGTACTGGAAATGTAAATGGTCAATGAGAGAAGTAATTGTGAAGAGATAATGCAGACGCAAATCTTTCCTTAGCCGTTTCACTTTACTCAAAGTATAAGAAGCTCCTTCGTTACCAACCTTTTTGTCTCAACACCTCTTGTTGGTGCAAAAAAAATAGTCTTTAAGGCTTGTATCAACAGGAAGACAAAACAGTTATTTAAAACTTTGTAAAACGTTAAGGCTGTGGACGTCGGCAGCGCCGTTCTGATGTGTTTTAAACATGTTAAACCTTCTCATGACACCAAGTGATGTTGTTGCTATGAAACGCTTTGCTTTTTCACATCCACGGTGTCAACATGTACCAACCCGTGAGTCGAAAGCACCAAACAGCCCATAAAGCAAAGCTTTATGACTTTTCTTCCCTGTGGCTCCACAAAGAAAGCCCACCAATAAAATGTACAAACATAAGACCACCGATGATAGAAGAAAGCAGTGAGGTGAAGCTATTTATGTCTTTAAATCTTGCAGGACACCTTTATTGCCACACTCAAGGATGCACAGAGGTCCCTGGATGTCACTTTGTGGAAGACAGGGGCAGCAGATGTTGACGCACCCCTGGAGACAGGTGCTTTAAGGTAAGCAGCAGACTTTAACACAGTGACGCAGCAAGATCAGCAACCAAGTGTCCACAAAGGTCACCATTTGCAAGTTAGACTTGCAAGTAATAGCATAATCAATATCACCTTGAGTGGAGATGGGAGCAAATAAAAGGCAGTCGAGCAGCGTGGAAGAGAAACCTTAGGAAAAGAAAAGCTGCTACAAAAATCCCCCACAGAAAACTGATCAAAATCAATTTCACCAGTTTTTTGTTTTTTTGTTTTTTTAAATGGGTAAACGCACAGCCCAGGAAGGTTATGTTGAAAGACGAGGCCCTACCAACGAGCAGGAGTGCAACTTAGATGCCTTATTGGGGCATACGCCAGGTTGAAACCCTGCCTCACAAGGAGTTATCCTTTAAAATTTTAAAAGACATCATTTCTTTCTCTGTGTGGAGGGGCGGCCTAAATCTCCGAGGGGTAGCAGGCAGTCCCGAGTCTGCAATTGGCTCCACGAGCTCAGGATGCGTTTGTCAAGTTTTTCTCTAATTCAGGAAGTGAGGAGGACGCTGGAGCTTTTTCACTCTGTGGCAGGAAAGTTGGTAACCGATTCAGCGGCAGATGCACACACACACACACACACACACACACACACACACACACACACACACGCACACACACGCACGCACAGAGTCATGCTAAGATTTAGCTCTGGCAGACAGGCTGAAGGCAGAGCTTCGACTGCAGAAGCCCAACAAAGCCACTCTGGGGGTTTAGCTCAGTGGTGTGGCAGACTGAAGGCAGAGATTTAACACACTGAGACACTCCAGGCAGGCAGTGTCGGGCAGACAGATCACAGAGGGGGAGAAAGAAGCCACCATTAATACTACAGATGGAAAGGCTGAGACCAACTCTAGTCACAATACCTGTCACTCTTCCAGACGACCAGGATGGTGTTGAAAGGAAGAGGAGCAGGAGCTGGACGCTGTCCAGTAATGGGTCATAGTTCAAAAAAGTCTCCCGTCGGCTTGGTCCCTGTGAATCCTTATTTTCCAAGTTCTGTACAGCGGCGGTGCAGGTATAAAGTGAGCATGGCCCACGGAGCGGGACACGCAGATAAATCAATGGGCGAGTCACTCTCGAACTGATCGCTTGCTGTTCCTGATTTACAGACTCGGTGTGAGGTGCGTACTGTGGAAGAAATGCTTCAATTCCCCAAAAACTCAAAGTATTGTTATCTAATATCAAGTATATTGTTTCAAATAACCTCATTAGGTAAATATTAGATGGTTAGAAAATAAGACACGGTTGGTTCAGTGCACAGAGAGAAAAGAGGACTTGGAGGTTGGAGGTATATTTTGCTTTTGTAATTTCCCTTTTTTTGAGTTAGAATTCTCAAGAAAAAATTAGTTTGAATTCTCCATGCATTTACACGGTACATCTAATATTTACCTTATGAATCATTCATTTGCAGCAGCTCAACATCTTTGCTATTTACGCCAGAAAAATGTATTTTCAGAGAGTTTCAAATCCTGAATTTGGGGGTTAGAGAGGTAATGAGCACATTTTTTTTGTCAATAGTGCACCATGGTTCAGGCCTTTAAAGACTTTTAATTTTGTCACATTTAGATTAGATTTAGATTTACATATTTTATCAGACAACGTAATCAAGTTAAAAAAGTCCTTTCCTGATTATTTTCTTCAGAGTACGCAGCACTGTACTCATCGTCACTTCTACGTGTAGTCACACATGGTGTCAAAAAAAAAAAAAAAAACAGAAGTTAGAGGGCATTTTGCTTTCCCACTTGTTTTGTGTGGCATGAAGTTTTCTTACAGGTTTTTGTTTGTTTGTCTGTTGTTGTTTTTATCAGTATTAGCAGCACCTGCATGTTTTTTTAATTAGGGATTTATCCGAATACTCAGATATCTACATGTCCGTATTTCTGCTTGAGTATCAGGTTTTTTAGTTTTATTTTTTTGCTTCTGCAATCAGCTACAGTTAATTTTAACTGTTAAAATAAAGACCATAAGATCATAATAAAGACCTCAGCTTTGTACATACCTTACTGGTTGTCAAGGAAACTCATTCCCTGTTTATTTATTCCTAGAAAAGTTTTAGGTTTTTTTGTCTCACCGACATACAAGTTTTTTAATCCGGTGGACCTCTGCTGCACAATCCCCGGTTGATCTGCCACACGTTCGTAACTGGTTCCCTCCCCTGCTTCTGTCCAGACCGAGAGCGTGTGACCGATCACCCCTGTACCACGTGGACCTCCATCACTTTCCTTCAGTGTCTCTTTCTCCGAGACAGCACCCACCCACCCACACCTGCCACCTCCCAGCACAGAACAAAGCTTTGACTACTTGTTATAGTCGTCTGCCGAAGCTCTGGAGCGCATACAACGGTCTTGAAGGCAAACGTACTATCAACAAATAACTAACCAACCTCAACCGCTTTGTGGACAACAGCAAAGTGAAAAGGAGATCATTCCTGGACAATAACGGATGACAGAGATCGGATGTAGCTAAGGAAGGTTTCCAAAGCACACAACAATGTTTTATTATAAATCTGCTACATTCTGAAAATGTGGACCAACAAAGAGATATACCAGCATCCGAAGTTAGACTGTTTTGTTTCTCATGGCTGCATTGTGCGCTCTGAACTGCCAGCTTTTGGCTCTCCCTGAAATGTGTCACGCAGCCGGAGCCAGTACAGAAAAAGGTCAGACACATCATGTGAGCAAGATACAGGAGCCAAATCCAGAAGACTGGGAGGCAGGAACAACAAAGTCTTTTTTTTTTTTTTTTTTTACAGAAAAAAAAAAACGCTGCACAAAGCAGAATATCCAAAAAACAAAAATACAAATAAGCAGGAGGATGGTGCATGGCAAAAAAATGACAATAGACTAGCAAAGAGAAGAGACAAAGGACTAAATATACATAAACAAACTGGCAGACACTCAAAGTCTAACAAGACAGAGGTGTTAACCGTAACCCGGGATAGAAAGAACAGGCACACAGGGTCAAGCAAGTGACAGGTGAAAGCGTAATAAAACAGAAAGTTGAGCCAACCAGCAAACATAACACACGAGAAGTAAAAGGAGTAGGGTCAGTAGATTTTCACTAACATTTAAGTGGGCGGATTGTGTTAAAACAACCTCCACGAGAATGTCAGGACCAAGGTTTCCCACTGTAACGAGGTGATGAATGTTATTCATTTCACTGGTTTTAATGTGGCTGACAGTTGCTGATGGTGAACCCAGAACTAACCCCTGAGGCTCTTTCTTAGTGAATTAGGAAGTGGATGAATTTCAACACTCACAGAAAATTGCCTCTTGAAACATGGATGTTAAAAAAAAACAAAAAAACCAACCACCGTGTACCTGAAAGCCCTGCTTTACAAAAGGACTCAGTAAAATCTTCTCACATACTCGGCTCTTGATTTTGAGGTTCATTTTCATTTTCTTAATTTGAATGCAGTTTTACATTATGGCAACATTCACTCCTTCAGCTCCTCGTCTGCTTGTTTCTGGCAGCAAGAAATGTATTCCACAAATAAGGCAGCGGCTCTAGAGCGGCTGCAGACAGTAAGTGGCTGAGACAGCAGCAGTCGTACCTTCCTCCGCCCGACCGTCAGCAACCTGCTGCTGTCATGACCATAAACGGCAGCCCTGGAAACTGGAGGCTTGATTACATCACAACTTACAACTAGCGCAACTCTTGCCAGCAAACTCTCCTTACCTTACCGGAAAGACCAGCAGTTTCCATGGGAACAGGACAGAAGAGAAAAAGAGGGATGAAGAGACAGAGGAGAGAATGGATGCTGGGGGTGTGAATAAAAGCATAAATGCAAGAGGCAAGTTTTTTTTGTTTGTTTGTTTGTTTTTTATGTCACAAGGGAAGTTAATGTGACCTTACATGGAAGTGAGGAATGAGAAAGTATAATTATACGCAGAAAAAAAATGAAGGGCGGGGCCACAGCTTGCTTCGGATCTGAACAACCGTGCGTCACCAGAGGTTAAATTAGGATATTTGCTAAGAAGAGAGTCCCTGAATGCTCAATCAACCCCTTCAGAGCCCGTCTCTCCTGTGGCCACATTGGGCCTGGCAGGAATCGGTGAACAACACACTGAACAGATCTGGCTCTGAACAGCGGTCGCAGCGCAGCCTCACGCCCCGCTCGTCCCTTAGCACCCATTTAATGAAGCCGTTACATGAACGGCGCCTAGGCAAAGGCTCCAACAGTGGAGTGTTTTCCTCTGTCAATGCACCTGTGGATTATATTACTAGTTCATAGATGAAATATATGCATATAAGTGCAACTAAATGCCATATAAATCTATTCCAGAGCACAATTTCTCCCTCATCAAACGTAAACAGTTTTTACTATTGTTACAAGGTCTGCCAGTCGTTATAGGCATGTCCCTGCTTCATTTCCTGATGTGTTCACGTTCTGAGAATAATTTGTCCTTTGTATTTGTGGTTTTTGGACGTACATTTGCATTTCTTTAGTTTCTGTCTTACATGTCTCTATGAAATTAGGCAGATTCCTGTGATTATCCATGCTTTTGTACTCCACATACTCAGTGTTGACAGTTACATTCACAGATGCCACTTAAAACCTTACTTTGTTTAACAAAAAAAAAAAAAAAAAAGAGTTACGTTGACCTTGTCATGAGACAGCAGTGATGGGCTCGCAGGCATCCACGGCAGAAGTGTGTAACAGGGTCAGACAAATCAGTATTCCAGCCTTTTAGGATAGATTGGGTGCAGTGTGACCCATAATGGTGCAGGATTGTTAGTGTTGCCTTTGACAAACGTCATTTACACTTCTGCGGTGGCGGCATTAATGCAGAAAAGTTCACTGGGATTTTAGAGCAACACAATGACTTCACGATCACACAAAAAGAACAACTCTGTGAGTACAAATGAAAAAAATGGCAGGAGACTGGTGAGCATCTTTACCATCTGTTTTTTTATGAGTTTTAAAGATGAATATTCACAGAAGAAATGAAACTGACACCATCTGCAAAGAATTGCTTACATTTTTATGTTGCTTTTATATGCCATTCCTACACCATCCTTTTTTTATGTTTTATGGCTGTATTTTAAGAAGTGAAACAAAAAACATGCAATTGTCTCTACAAATGATTTAACACCTTAGACGCCAATCATTTTGGCCCAACATTTGATAAAGTTTCAGCAATCATAAGGTGTAAAACTGTAGAATTTACATTTTTCTAAGTTTACTTTTAGAAAAACAACATTCATGGTTCTGTGACGTCTGGAAGAGAAGGTTTTAAGTATTAGTTAAATAATAGACAGTATTTTTGAAAAATTAAAGAAACTGGCAACTTTGTCATAAATGGTCAATCTTTTATTGAGCTGAAGTGATAATATCGGACTCCAGAAGAACTTTCAGTAACACCGTCAGATGCTCAATAGGAGTCTGTAAACAGTCTGAACATTGCTGTTCATTACTGCCCAGGTCAGGTTTATCTTTAGAAAGTCTCTTTGCTCTGCTATGACGACATGAAGGCGCTGTCCATAGCAACAGTCGCCATGCACACCACTGTCGCTGTGACCTGCAGCTCATATTTGTACAGCACACCGCTCTCGCAATAAGGTGTTGACATGCAACAACTGGGCAACCTTTCACAGCCTCTTGAAGTGAGGTTACAAAAACCTCCCAGAATAAAAAAAATAAGCTCTTTGTCCTTCATTTCTAACCCCTACTCCTCTCCTGACCTGACGTTTGACTGCAGATTCATGTGTAAGGATCAGGAGATCAACGAATACATTTACAAATACAGTTTTGTGTCAGTTTGTAGTCGTTTTGAGCATCTTTATTGCTGTTTTGTGTTTCTTTCTATTAACTTTGTTTGCTCTCTATGTGCTTGCTCCGTTACATTTTATTGTCGTTTTAGATCTAAATAATGTTGCTTTGGTCCTTTTGTTGTCAACTTCATGTTGTTCCTATTTGTAGTTATCTGGTATCTATTTTTGATTATTTTGCTCCTCTTTTAAGTCATTTTGTATCCTTTTGTGTTCATTTTATGTGTTTTTGTGATAAGTTTTGCATTTCTTTGTGGATATTTGCATCCTTAAAATTGCTTTGTGTCTCAGTATGATCATTTAAAGTTGCTTCATGGTCATTTTTTCTCAGTGTGTCATCACTTTATGGTCATTTCTACCATTTTATAGCTCTTTAAGGGGTTGAAAAGACATAGCCATTCACTACTAAGTGCCATTTAAGTGTTTGTGTACATACAAGCATTAGGTGCCATTTGCAGAGCTGCATTGGTATGTGTGTGTTTTCATGACACACACACACACACACACACACACACACACACACACACACACACACACACATGGCACTAAGAAATAACCATCACCAAACCCCACCGCACGGACTCTTCTTCACTGTAATCTCATTCTGTCCTTGTATGTATACAGGGTGTGTGTGTGTGTGTGTGTGTGTGTGTGTGTGTGTGTGTGTGTGTGTGTGTGTGTGTGTGTGTGTGTGTGTGTGTGTGTGTGTGCCCTCACACACCTTCTGAGAGTGCAGTGCGCCGAATTCACGGCGTGGAAAGGAGGCGAGCAAAGATGTGGGTGAGGCAGAGGCAGAGGAAGCAGAAATAAATTGCAGTGCTGACCTATATTCTGTCTAGCAGACAGTACACTGGCACAGATGTTCCTCCATCCCCGGGTTCCTGAAACCCTCTGCCGTAATATCCAACCACCGCACCGACTCCACGGACGGCGGTCACTTGATTGCGTGTCTCCGTAAACGCCATGTGCCATCAGAAGGTGGTGTTTGTGTGTATTTTGGCTGCAAGCATGTGTGGGCCGATGTACGCTGATTTATTTCTGTTCTTAAAGCGGCGCCTCACTGATTTAGCACCCGTGTATGTGTCAAGAGTAGGTACGCCGCTACACTCCTATCAATAATCTCTATCTGGTCAGGGAGACTCTTTTTATCTCTCCAAATCCTAAACCTGATGATGCCAGCATCGGCCGCGCAGCAGCAAAGACGACTTATTTCAGGCCTTGGACGTATAATCTTAATCTAAGCTGCAGACTGTTCTGTCTTATTTCTTTGTCTCCTCTGAAGCCAACATAGACAAATCTTATCAAATACATGCGGTCCTGTGGAGGCAGCTTTTGTTACCTTTTTTTTTTTTTTAATTCTACCCACTGGTGTACCGAGATCGAACATCAAGACAGACAACATGACAGCTCCTAAAAGTTCAGTCTAAATAGAAATTGTGCTGGTGACAGGGTGGGAGATGGGGGGTTGCCGAGGTCTGGTCGTCTGCATGACCTTCCACACTAAAGGTAGGGCTCAAATAGTCAGTTTTTATCTATATAATGATAAATGATCACCAAGTGTCACCAAACATCTCATTTATGACAGACAGTGAAGTGCAAAGTTTGTCTGCTTATATTGGACACTTTTTAAAAGTCTCATAGAGACATTGATAGTGCATTTCTGTGTTTTTACTACAAGATATTTAGAGGTTTTGTTGTCTACGTGCTACTTGCTGCCATTTCTGCCTGTTCAACTTTGTTACATTTAGATGTATGTGGCTAAAAAGTTGGTCAAAACTGTGAACTCTTCCACAGAATAGAAGAGAATAATGTTTTTTTTTAAAAAAGAGGAAAAAATGAAATCGATCTAATCAGTAAAATCATTTATAGAAAGTTGACATTCCAATCGTGATCGATTACAATGATTATGCAGTGACTTCTACTTCAGGTCAGCATCTCAAGTGCTGGTAGACCTGCTGCTGAACATTTTTGATCAGAACTCTCATAAACGTCATTTAATAACTTTCAGTTACACACAAAAAACAAGAATCGCTCACATATGAGCATGTGGACTCTTTGTCCTAACGTTCCTAACATTCATAAAGTTCCTTAAGTTCCTAATGTGTGTGTGTGTGTGTGTGTGTGTGTGTGGGGGGGGGGGGGGGGGTCCTTCACATGACACATGACAAAACATGTGACAATTTTAACTGCTTTTGTTTTCCTCAATTACATGTTTTTATGATTGTGTTGAGCAAAAATTAAAAAATCATGACCCAAGTTTGATTAATCTTGCTGCCATGAGATGGGAAAACAACCCAGATTCCTACTCTTACCCGGATTACTAACCACACCTCAGGGCTAAGTGGATGCTCTTAGAGCAATTTTAAAAGTTACAAATCCTTGTGAGTAAGATTCAGATCACTTTTTAAAAGGCTGTGACTAAGAACCTTAAACAGAAAGCAGCTATTTAGCAGAAATGAAATTCCAAGCAGGCTCTGGACCTTGGACTTTCTTTTTGCTTTAGTTATTAAAGTAAACCAACTAAAAAACTTTCAGTGTTTTATTTTTTTTATTCAGAGGAAGTAGCTTTTATTGGTTTGCTATCATTTGCTGAATTGTAATAAATTATTGAACACAGGTTTTTATTTTTTTATTTCCAGTGACCAGATTTGTTCAGCATTTGGTGTGAAACAGTTTCGAGACGGGATTTCTGCTGCCGGCACTTCTTTGCACGTGAGTGTGTGTGTGTGTGTGTGTGTGTGTGTGTGTGAGTGTGTGTGTGTGTGTGTGTGTGTGTGTGTGTTTTTCAGTGTGCTCGAGGGATAATCTGAAGTGGAAAAACCAGTGATGGCCGACTTCATCAGACCTAATTCCCTTCAGGGCGAACGAACTGCAGGTTAACTCACATCTAAACCGGCACGGGAGCTACTATACGTGGACAAAACCCGGTCTTAAAGGTTAATGCATAGCCGTTGCATTAGGGATGCATTTATAGTGAATAAAACTAATGAAAGTCTGCAGCGTGTACATTTTGTTGGACTTGTTTTGCATAACGCTGCGAAAGCATCTAGTTATTGTACATTTTTAATCAAAGTGTATACCACATACAACTTTATAAAGAGTTTAATGCCCCTGCTTACGTCACAACCGCGGACCTTAGCTAAGACCCTGGTTAGACCCGGTATTTAAGTCCATCCTGAGGGATCCAACAGTGAACAGTCCAAAGTGCAGGTATAAATGCATGCAGCACTCGTTTGACGATTAACAGATGTCAAATCACCCAAACCGCATGCACCCACACTCTTTCAGCAGCGTAAACACAATGCATCCTGGGCCACGATGAAAGACTGCCCACATATTAACCAAACAAATGACAACTCCAATTACCTAAAAGTCAAATTAGCAGGACATTAGTGTAATATTTATACCTCTCTGAGAAGACTGGCCTACAGGAAGAAATGCCTTCTTGAACTATTTCATCCCACGGACTCGAGTCATGGCTCAGCCGTTATAAATAAGTCAGCCAGACTACAGCGCTGAAAACAAACCTCAGGTTTTTCTTGTTCTCTGTGAATCATAAATTACATGCTGAAGTATATTTCAAGGTGAGGACAAATTTACCAAATTAGTGGACTGCCACTTCACAATTTACATTTAATTTAAAAAAAAAGCACCTGCGTGCGTGGTTGGGGGATTTGCTGTGTCTGTAATCTGAGAACAATAGCGCACGGACGTCCACTCGTGACACAGGCGGCAGGAACGCAGGAGACAGAGGAAGTGATGGGTTTGCTGAGTAATTGCTTTGTATCTCAGATGGGTGAGTGACTGCGAGGCAGGAGATTACATTCAGCATTGTTAAGAGTCACTGCTTTACACTCTAACCTGGTTTAAACCCACAGCGTGTGTGTGTGTGTGTGTGTGTGTGTGTGTGTGTGTGTGTGTGTGTGTGTGTGTGTGTGTGTGTGTGTGCTTGTAGAGGTGTGAATTAGGTTTACATGCACCATCCACAGTTTAGGGAATCACTGTGACTGCTTTATTTTATAATCCTCTGCTGAACGTTTAAAGGAGTCAAATTATACTCTTTTTTGACAGCATTTCCTGAAATCCTAGTCCATTGTCAATTACATGCTTTGGTCAAAATGTTATGACGATATAAACCAACAGCTCCCTTTTTATCCTTGACTTTACAGCTATGTTCAGCTGGGTCTGAGGAGGTCTTGTGGGCCTGCCAACTCCACTCTACCCCTCCACTATCCCCCCTGGATTTATTTAGCAGCACTTGATAAACCTACGCTCTTAACTGCTATGGGGGTAATAAATGCAGAGGGAACTGGGTGCCTTTGGATGCCTTTGGACAGGCACACGACCGGTCAGGGAAACAGAGCGTGTGGCATTGGCTGGACAACAGCCACACTAGGATAAGAGGCATCCAGAATGGTGTGTAGTGGAGTAGGAATGCCAGTGGATGACAGTTTTACTGATTGGTTGGCTTAAGGTGTCATTACCAATTGTTCGACAATGGACAGCGAAAACCAGGCTGTGCGCTAGACCGATTTGGTGAGTTGAAAATCTTTCAGAATCAAAGGTAACATTTTTCTAAGGCGCACACTGTTGTTTTCCAGTTGAGAATTTCCAAAAAAAACAAAAGAAGTGCCACAGTGGGTCACAGAGAGTCCACGAGTACTTTGCTCTTCCATTGTGCACATTCGACTCCACATTACATTTGCTCAGGGTTCATACAGCCGGCGATTCAAGGCGAACGACATCGTAACCTGATGGGTGCTGCCTACACAAAACAGCCGACAAACACACTGCGGCCTCAGAACTTCTAAACTTGGATCGTGACGATGCTCCTACATTATGGAGACGTGAGCAACGATACCTGCTTCACCTGATCTAAACGTCTTCCAAAAATAAAACCTTTGAACTCAGCTGCTTGAAATTAGCATTTCCCAGATTAACTGACATATTACTGCTGCTCATCCATGTGACGGACAGACCGAGTGGCGGTAGCGGCAGGAGAGGCGGCAGCGGCAGCAGAGGCGGCAGCGGCAGCAGTGGCTGCCGCGAAAGTTAAAAAAAGCCAAAACAAAACCCACTGTAATGAGGTTGTTGTGTTGTTTTCCTGCCCGGTGCTCTTCAAACAGGCCATGTAGTTAAGCATTTAAATGATTTTGCACATTTGAGTGCCGCCCTGGGGAACTGCCAGCCAAGATCAGCGCAGATTAAACTTGTTGGTCAGAAAAGGACAACGAATGTTGTATTGAATAAGCACTGATGCTCTATTGACAAACTGTGTCAATAAAGAGGCAGGAAGGTGGGGCGGAAATACAGTACAGATCAAGGCCTCGCTAAACCCCTGTGTTGTACTGTAAAGTCAGTTATTTGTTAGCGTTTGGGTGTCTGGGTTTATGTCAGGCAGTCATTCATCAGAATGATTGATCATTTTAGGATAAAAAGCTTTGGATGGGTGTGAAACGACATTCCCAGCTCTTCGTCAGTGCCTCATCTTTCAGTTATATCACACTGACGCTCCACCGATGAGCTGAGTTGTTCTTTTCTGACGTGTCACTTAATGATTCATTCGCTCTTATGTCTCTCCCTGTTCCGAACCAGTCAATTTGACACATCTATCTTTTTTTTTTTTTACATATTAATTACAGGAATTCTCCAACTTCAAAACCCTTTCCAAACAGTCCAGCCTTTCATGCTTCTCACTGACAGCATATGTGGAACACCAGGACACCGATCAAAGCCGCAAAGAATCGCACGGCATTTTGCATGCAAGACAAAAGCAAAGCATGAAAAGGCACATGTTAGAAAACGAGGCTTGGTGCATGTTACTTATATATATAGGCTTATTTTCTCACCCACTACACCCACACAGACATGCACTTGACAATGATCGGTCCTGTTTTTCCTTTCCTGGCAGTGTGCCCGTGGAAATCCCAAAACCAGACTTCTACAACTGTAAATACAGAAAAAAGCTCCAATAAATAAATAGCAATGATTTATTACCTGTACTTTGACTTTTATTTTACTGCATGTTCTGTCTCATCAATTTCAGTCTTTAAGAAACAGAAATGAGCAACGAATGCATGAAAAATTAATGGAAATGCTTAAAGACAGTATCCTTCAAAGAAAGATTGAAAAGGATTTCCATATTTCTACCTTTCAAAGTTCATTATATCTAAAAAATGCTTTAAACAATATGAAGGAATTTCAGTGCATAAAGACAGAGTGGAAGTCTGAGCTGCACACCTGCGATCTCCGATCCTTCAAACGGTACTGCGCCAAGAACAGTCATTCATCAACAGCTGATGTAACCACATGGCCAACGGCTTACACTGAAAGACTTTTTTCCAGGCACTACACTATGGAGCTACATTCACAAACGTCAGAACTTCCCCGTGCAAAGAAAGAACCCTTATATTAAGCTTGTCTGAAAATGTCCTCAGCATCTCTGGGCTCGGAGGCGTCTGGGATGGAAACTTCTGTTGTGGTTAGACAAATGAGCTTTGTAGAGCTTATTTTTTGAAGAATAAGAAGAAAAAGTTTATGGACCAAAGAACATCTAAACTATTATCACCAAAAAAAATGTAAAAATAAATCCAAAAGCCATAGTCTGTGATGGTACAGAGATACATCAGTTCCCTTGGTGACAGTCATTTACATTTCTGTGACCGGCGTACTTCAGCATCTCTAAAGCTGAAACGTACTGTTTTTTTTCTCTATCCTGTTTATAAAGAAAGACTTTACCTCGCACATGTCAAGCAGCCTTATTACGGTCCTTTACCTGAATAACACAGCAGTTCTTCACTATGAGGTCTGACTAGCACAGATGCAAGCAGCCATGTGTGTCAGCAGAGGGGAGGCTGAAAGGATGTGGTCAAAATCCTTATATATGCTCGTGCTCCAAAATCAAGCAGCTCATGTTCAATACGACCCATCATAGCGTGTTTGACCTCCACCTGTACTGCACCACAGACGGATGGGAGGAGGCGATCTCCATAGAAGTATGTCTGTGAGTGTATGTGTGAGAGGATTCGATGTCACGCCGAGGCATGTAGCTACATTACAAATGCTTGTACAAGCGCTCACTGGTTTATGTTGTGATTAATAGCGGCTTGCATCTCTTAACATTTGAAAAGAGGTTCATTAACACAGAGACACACACCCCTTTGCATTACCTCAAGCCTCTGTCTCGAATTTTAAAGAGGCAACCTATTCTCTCTTGTGAAGGCGATTTTGAGTCTATCTTTACTCCCTCTCGTCCCTCCTCTCTCTCTGTTGTTCGCAAACACATGCCAACCTCTCAAGAGGTAAACAGGGAGGAGGCACCTGTTGCCTCCCTGATTAACAGCCGTTCCACAGTGTTTTCAGTGCTGCAACGACGAAGGTCTTACGAGGACCTCTATCAATGAACACAAGCAAGCACCTGTTAGTCCTTAGGTTCTCAGTGTAGTCCTTAATGGGAAATTGTTTGCAATGTGGGTCCAGTTCTAACTGGGATCATCATGAGAACTGGTACAATGTTAAGTCAGTGCTGCTGTTCCTATGTGGGTGTTGCTGTTTTTCTGTGGCATCATATAGAGAAAAGCTGTATCTCGCTGCAGCTTGTGGAAAAAATGGCATGAAAATATGATATTTAATCAAGAGCATATTATTTTGAGAGTACTTTTTTTTGTTTTCACACCTATATACTGTACTGCTCTCCCTCACAACTCTCCTCTCAGACTCAGAAAGTTCTATCTTGCATGCAAATATGCCCTGCTCCACTTAATAGTTGTGCTTCTGCACTCAGATTCACTGCTGCACTTTTTCCATCTGTGCTCCCCTTCTTCTTGCACTCAGGTTTATTTTGTGCACTCATGAAATTCCTGCTCTTGGATTTTCCTTTTCCACTCTTAAGATTGCTGAACCCAGTTAAACAGTAATATGGCTGGATAAAATAGTGAGAAGTGAAAATATACTCACCCACGAAAAAGTGGCAACGTCCGTGTCAATTCTGACAATCTGCTGGCCGTAATTTTCAAAGGGGCTTCAGCAGAAAGCTTCAGGGAGATGGTCGTGATCATGTGAGAGGACTATATAGATTTGCGTGTCATCAGTACAGCTATGGTAGGAAAGCGTGTTATTTTTAATACAAAATCCCAAAGGGAGCATTGACAGGCTGAATAATAACGGCTCTAGGAACGACTCCAGGGGGACACCACGTTACAGTGACGTTTTTCCTCAAGTACAGTTTCCACTGGTAACATTTACAGAAGATATGACCTGAGTCATTCCTATTCATACCTGAGGGAAAGAAAAAAATAATAATTTCAAGTCTGTGTGGTAATATATTATGATCAAGCTTGAGCCACTAACACGTTTGACCAGAGCTGCTGTTTTAAGCGCATAGTTGTCGAGGCATATGTTGTTTACAGTCTGCTTCACCGGATTAAAATCATCTGGGGATCTGCATTAACTTGAAATAATTACAGAGGGTGTCTGTGGTGTTAATCCAGTGTGCATGCACCATTTCTGCAGTTTGTAAAGTAAAAAAAAAAGATCCACCGCAAATAACCTGCCCTATTTCAGCAAAGACCAAGGTTATGAGATCATTTTAATCTATGCATCTTCATAATGAATGCACGTCAGTAATTCGGTGATGTGCGGGAAGGTTTGTTTTTCTTTTTTTAAATCCTCTCACAACCTTTCTGCCTCTTTCCTGCCGTAACTATGGCTGATGCAGTAGATAGCATGATATTACATTATGACTTTAGCCTACGTTCACCACATATATTGTAATGATTTGATCGTTTTTGGCAGATAAACAAAAAGAAATGAATCAACATTAAGCTTCATGCAGAAATTAACAAAACATGAAGGCCAGATCAGCGCTCAGCACCAAATAAAGGTGGGAGGTGTTGTTTAACATTTAAACAAATGTTGCAAACAGGACATGGTGATTTATATTTCCATATAATTACAGCGCCAAAATAAATAAATAACTGTCCTGCCTTAAAATTTCAGCATTAAATATCTGAGACATCTAGATATCTGAGAGCGCGTCAGAATGTATGTTGCATCCACCACCGGAAACAGTGACAAACATACCTGTGATATTTAAACTTATTTAATCTCTTCTATTGACTACCAGTAAAATAAACATGAACACCATTATTCCTTTAAGAAGTGTTGTAAGTCACACATCACATCACACAGACGCCAAACTGCACTCATCACTGTCTCCTCTTTCTTTCTTGCTCTTTCATGTCCCACGTTTCTCGAGTCTTTCACATTCTGCACCTTAGTGATCTTAGACCTCTTTGCCAGAAGTTTTATTCCCCCCTCCCTTTTTCTTCTTCTTCTTTCTCCAGGGATCAATAAAATATGGTTAGACTGTCATGAGAGCTGGTGAAGGGAACACGCACACACACCTATACGCATGTAAAAAAGGAAAAACAAAAGCCCTCTGCTGCAAGATTTAAATGCATATATATGGTTTTGGGTTCTACCAAACTTGGTAATAACCATAATATATGTGCAAACAAAGGGAGAAAAAAAAAAATCTACAGCATGAAACAGACGTATGATGATGTAACCAACTAATAACTGATTATCAAATTTGTTGGCAACTAATTGTTCAATTATCCGTTCCAGCCCTAGTTTCCGACTACTTGGCAATAGGATAGTTTTACTTAGTCCAACCCCTTTTCAGACAGGATATATGTGTTATGTGTATCGCTATGTGTGTGTGCATGTATGTGCATGTATATATAGATAGGTGTGTGCACATTTGGTATAGATTTATTTTAAAGATTTGTTTATTTTGTGTACATAAATTGATAACAGATTCATTTTACAAGGGGTTCTGTATATTCAAATGTGTGTATATGTATATTTATTTACAGATTCAAACTAGTGTTAAAGTTGTTATACTTTACACAATGGTTTTGATGTGTCTGGAATGAATCAATAAAAATGAAAAATGAAATGGATATAGAAATACCACAAAACACACAAAAGGATCAGATAGCACTAAATATGTGACTTTTCTTGATATACCCTCAATGAGCTGGATCCTAAACGTGTTATGTCGATTTAAAGTTATCAAAGTGCACAAAGTCCTTAAGCAAAACTGTTTCAAATATTATCTACATGCAGATTAAATTATCCCTGCCATAGTAAGACAAGTGTTTGGTAGAATATTTAATGACTGCCCCTAGATACTTAACTGATGTAGAGCCGCCAAGTGAGACCTAATTGCACTCAAATCTTTTATTTGACGATATGGCTATGCTCCGCCCCCCTCTCTCTGTCCTGGAAACGCTCCTTTAAGCGACCGTCTCTGGGACCTTTAAGATGATTCACTGAAGGTAATGGCTCTGCTTGCCGAATCGAGCCATGTCTGTGTTAAAAGATCAATTTTGCGTGTACAGATATGATTGTTGATTAAAATCAATTTGCTCAAGAGAGATTGAATGTTTAAAGAGCTAGTTTCATAGAAAGTGTTCAGATAGTTTGATGCTGTTGTGTAACATGTGATAAATCAGAACGTTTGCTCCATTCACCAAGTGACTCCCTCTGTTCCTAATCAGTAGCCTTCGGGGACAAAACAATGTTGTAGACATACGGGGTATCAGTCTGCTATCAGAGGAGCTGTCACCATCATCTGTAGTGTGACAAGGACCAGCTTAGAGGGCAGAAACAAGAGTAGTCTGAATGTTGATGTATTGATTAAACCAAAGTAAGTGGATGAGGAAAGGTACTCGTGAAGTTTACAAACCAGCATAATCCAAACACCCAATCATAAACACAAACCAGTAAGACCCACAACACAAACTCTTTGGATGTTTGAACACTGCTTGTGCAAAAATCTAGTACATTAAAAAAAAAAACAAAAAAAAAAACTGCACACTGTGGCATGGAACAAATACCTGGATGGTGTCCTACTTCCATAAACAATGTCTAGTGTGCAAGGTGACCAGTCTACTTCATATTCTATATCCCCATAATGCAAAGGCAGTCATGTGACCAGCTTCCAGTTGAGGTGCAGCCTCATCCCCTTCACGCTGGCACGCTGCGTGTTCGCGTCAAGCGCCGGAGCTATACGCAGTAGAGGCTGACCGAGACGAAGTCTTCTACGTCCACATTTAGAAATCAGTGTATGTGACTACTTCAAATTACCAAATGGTGCATACATTTTCTTATCCAACGCAAACATGAAATTTCATGCAGTTTAAAATCTAATTGATTCAAATTAATAAACGTAGTAGTGTCAAGTGTAACAACACATAACCATAAATCAGCCAGTTCTGAGGTATTGGCTGAAGCCAGTAATCAAAAACTGGCCAATAATCCCCCCCAGTTCATTGGCCAACATTGCCAGTATACCTCTAGTATGTACCAGTACAAACTTATCGAGGCTGGTACGACTACACAGTCGTGTTTCTTCGTTGATCAACATTTACACACAAAAACATTTCATTCCTGACCACAGCAAACACATTCAAATTCCATCTTTATTTCAGTCTGCTGTTGTGAATACAAACAGGAAAGGCTGGAACAAGGAAAAAGGCAATTTTGTTTAAAATGACTCCAAGCAACTCAAAACGGTTGCAGATGAACTTTTAGAGGTTGTATTATTACCGCCTCAGACCTCGGGTGAGTGTAGGGAGGAGAGCAGTGTTTGTACATGAAAACAAACCATCCATATATATATATGTTCCTAAGATAAAAATCTACATTAGCACATTGGCTAAATAATGTAAATATTTATATTATCTGTATGTATAAAT
The DNA here is from genome assembly GCA_014839995.1 of Xenentodon cancila. Taxonomy (NCBI): domain Eukaryota; kingdom Metazoa; phylum Chordata; class Actinopteri; order Beloniformes; family Belonidae; genus Xenentodon; species Xenentodon cancila. The sequence goes on along the minus strand of CM026199.1, from coordinate 7,260,711 downwards.
GCCTATGTATTCAATTGTCTTTAATAACCTGGCTGAAAAAAATGAAGACGTAAGGGGATTGAAACAACCCCACTTTTCTCTCAGTTTTGCCTCTAAAGAAAGCAAACAGCAGACATACACCGTTTCCACCAATGCATAATAAAATCCAGTTATAGTACGATGAAAGGTCATGTTGATCACTCAGGGCTGAAGTCTAGTTGATAGAAAAGTAATGCAACCAATCATTCTTTCCAAGAATACAGACATGGCATTTTTGGCCGGCGGAGCCTTCATCTGATATCTCGTAGCTGGTAAACATTTCCGCCTCCACCGCTGACTGCACATAAGCCCAAACACCAAAAAACAGAATGAAGCTTCAATGTTTCGTACATTCATAGTGAGTATTGTGAACTCTGCCCTCCTCCTTCTTCTCCACTGGTCCATTTCTCACCTAAACACGTGACACACTTCCTAATATGATGTTCATCTTTCTCAGGCGAAGGCGTGCAGCGCCTGACGAAGTTGATGTCCGCACACATGCGACGACCTCACTGTGGTTGACAGACTAACAGCACATATTCTGGTTTTTTTTTTCATCCGGTTGAAACTGAGAAGTATAACTTTCCTATAACATGTCTCCCTTCAACAACAGAATATTGAGCTGGTTTCCTGATGCCAAGTCGTTTCATTAATTATATAAATGTCATGTCCAGTATTGTCACAGCACAGTTAAAGGCAGGGTAAGTGATTTCTAACACTATCTCCTCATCATCCACTAACTGTCCAACTTGTGAGTACGCTGGAGAAATAAAAGCCTGGTATGATGGGGCGTGTTTTCTCCCTGTGTTGTTGATGATTCGTTCAAATATCAACGGACATGCAGTCATCCTGATATCCGTTTCCTCACCTTTGACTAACTGCATGGTTTATGATGTGACCCGCTTCAGGTCTTGATGTTATTTGGCAGTGTACTAAATGCAAAATGTCACCTGAGGACAGGCCAGCAGCCTGTACCGACACCAAACTGTAAAGCCCTTTGAAAGCACTAAGGTAATAAAGGAGGACCTTTTGTGACTTCTTTGCATCACTTTATGGATGTTTCATCTTCCTGTACAGCTACTTGAAATCTTTATGTGCCTGTTTTATGTCACTTGTTGTGATAATTTTACATGCAGTACTTCTGCATCTTATTTTTGCCATTTGGAGCAGTTTTGTGTCCCTTTTAGTTATTTGATGTTTTTTTATGGATGATTTACTTGACTTTGAAACTGAAGGTTATTTTGCAACTCCTAACGTCTCTTAATGATGCTTCTTAGTGCCAGTTTGGTGTCTCCTAAGGTGCATTTGCATCTTTTGTATCTCACTGACTGGGGCTACTTTGCCGTTGGTTCTAGCTGTTTTTCTGTCTCTCTGGGGTCCGTTTGTTTGGTTTGCAGACAGATTAAATGTACCCGGTCATCCCTGACTGATCCACCTGAAGCGAGGTGGAGACAAGCTTCGTTTCCTCTGAGCTGTTTATGATTGATTTGCATCTTTCTGGTTGTTTCGTTGGGGCCCATACAACACCTTCAGTAATCCTCGCATCTTTTAAACAAGTTGATGATTAAAAACAACAGGTATTATACTGCTTTTAACTGGGAATTAAAAGGTCTTAGACTGACTCAGGTTTAACCTGGTGAACTCAGATACTCAAGTGGTCCACGAATGCCTTTGAGGTACTTTAAATCAAATAAGTGATTTGGTTGTCAAAACACTGCTCTTTCTTGTACCGTAAAGGTCACTGTGTTTAAGCGTCGCTATCCGACATGCGCACCTTCTTCAAATTCTCCAATTTTTCCCCGACCTGCCGCCCCTGCTCCAGCCTCGATATCTGCCCACACCGACGTGAAAGCACATCAGTGTCGCTAGGCGATGTAGGGAAAGTAAAAACAGCTGAGATGTTGACGTCTGCCTCGCTATCCTCCCGCTGTGAGCGGGTCAGGGCTCTGGTAATGAGAGCCCGGGGACCTGGCTGATCCTGCTGTGTGCAAAAGAAGGGGGAGTGTGTTCATAATGTTCCTAAATTACTTTATGCTGAGCGTTTCGGTGTATTCAGTTGCAGTGGAACCAGCTGTGGCGATGCAGCGAAGGCCTCATTTTCTGAGGCTGAAAAATGTGGAACGTGTCTTCCAAGTCATGCGGATCAAAATAACTTCATTAAATGCAAGTTTGTTGAAAATTAGCACCACTGATGTCAGACCCTCCATCTTGTGACCGAATACTCATAGCAGACACAGCGAGTCCTGAAAAATTTGTCTTGGGCATTTTTGTTTCAAAACATTCACCGATTATCAAAGAACTTTTCATACATTCCACATTCAGCGCGCTTATTTCATTTTCCTAACAATAAAAGTTCCACAGCTGAGTTAAAGAGTCTTTTGACTGACGTGGAGGTGTAGTACAATAGCACAGTTTTCAACTATTTCTTTACAGCTTTTTGGTAGAAATATATTTCGGGGAAACCGGATGATTCTACTCCGATCTGGGTCTGTGATGTCACAGTGCCCTGCGAATCCAACCGGCTCACAGGAAGCAGATTTAAGTGGCACCAAACAACATGACATGGTTGTATCGTCCCAAAGTATTTCAAATGGTAGCCACTCAAGACACCCAGACGCATGCTTGCAAATGCACACATAAAGTCATGACGTGTCCCCCTTTAACAGCCAACAGGGCAGCTGAGGCTAATGCTTGCACGTGCAGACATACCTGCGTAGACAGGTGTATTCAGTCAAAAACAGAGCCATATTGTGGAGAGAAGTAAGCTGCTGATTAGCAAGAAGAACAGCCCTCTCAACCTCTCCCTCCATCCTCCCCTCCTGGCTCACCCTCCTCTATCTCTCTCTCCTCCCTTCTTCCACTTTAATCGCAGGACTAATTGACTCAGCCAGATTTGGCAACAGGCTTATTAGTGTCATTTCACACAACAAGGAATGACCCATGCAGATGGTGCAGCGGTGACAGTCAAGATGGAGCACACCCTTTAAAGCTGTGCTCTCTCAATCCAATATAAGAACAAATACCAATAACAAAAACACGGCCTGAATAGCTTGTTTACGTGGGTGTCTGAAGAAATGAGTGTTCAGCATGCTCAGTTTCAGACAATATTCTGCAGACAATAAATCAAGTTTTACCCTTCGAGGGAAATATATAGATGCATAGACAAAAACTGGTTTATTGAGTGTGTCTTTCTGTGCATCCCCCAGCTGAACTTCCCCTTCACGCAGTGAAATTTAGTGGCACCGCAGTGGTGTCATTTAGAAGCGCCCCGGCAGGTAAACAAAGCGTGGAAGCTTGTAGGTGTCTGGCGGTAGGCTGCTGTCTGTGTCTGTGTTAGAGCTGGGGTTTGTGGGGATTAATCCCTCCGCCGTCACCCTAAAGCCGCCTGCAGAGTGTAAGTGCATGTACATGCGTGTTTTTATATGCATGAGACCTTACCGCTGTGTGAGCTGAACCAGCGGGGTGCGATGTGCAGGGGCAAGGTGTCAGCCAGCGACCCCCGGGACCCCAGATAGAGCACCCCGTCCGTGTGATGCCCCCCGCCCCCAGTGTCCTGGCTATAGCCGGTTCCGTGGGGGGCTGCGGTAGTTCCCCCTGAACCCCCTCCGGCTCGGTCCGAGTCCGTCCCTCTGGGGGTGTAGAAGCCGAAGGGCACGGAGGAACTGTGGTCGATGCCCATGCCGGCTACGGAGCTCACCGAGCGGCTCCGCAGGCCCATGGTGCCGCTCGGCCGGTAGTGACCAAAGTGGGCCGAGGGTGGCACCGCGCTGTCATCAGAAGAGACACCGGGAAAAGCACCCCGGGGCCGCCCTGCCGTGCTCTGCTTTCCCCCCATCCAAAGCAGGAGAGAAATGTGTCGGGGTTCTGGGTGGAAACGGGAGGGGGTTCGGCTCGATCCGCAAAGGGGTCGAGAGAGCCCGAACAGGCTTTTGCCCCCCTCCTCTCGCTCCTGTCTGTGTCTCGGCCTGTCTGCTCCTATCTCAGCAGGCTCGTCAGCTCTGACTCTCTGCAGACGCAACAGCCCGTTTCCCTGCTGAGCGGAACATGAGCCAGCCCTGACGTCTGGATTCACATCACCCGCAGACACAACCTCGACACACGCTCAATGACGCCGAAATCCCAGCGCGACAAAAACAGATGCACGCCGCGCTCCAGTCGCTGTCCCAGCTGATTAGGACGGCTGTATCATTGCAGGCGTTTATCCTGCCCAGCCCGGATCACAGCAGCGCCGCAACGTTCACTCCGCCGCTCTCGTCTCATCTGATCTCAGACATCGTGACAACTGTTGCTGTCTGTCTGCCCGCCAAAGAAAAAGCACTGTCTGTCTTGGAAATAAATGACGTCGTCGCCGTCCGCGCTGTCTGTCCGGTCCCGTGGGCTCCAACCAGCGCTCGCTTTTGCTCCCGCCCCCCCCAAAAAAGATCGGGGTCACAGTGAAGCCGCTCCCCAGCGCTCAGACCTGCGCTCCGCTCCTCGCCGCTCCGTCGCTGCCGCTGGTCAGAGACAATGGACGCGCTCAGTGCGCACGCTCCATCACAAACGCAGACGCGAGCGGAGACGCTGCATCGAGGAGACGCTGGTCTCGCTCCTCAGCGTGGGATTGGCCCGGATTTCTCCGTGCGTGGTGGGGGTTCGGATCATACGTGAATGTGGCGTTTTAGAACATGACAGATGTGGCAAGAATATCATGCCTGAGATGGTAATAAGATTTTATAAGTTTTGCTTTTTTTCTTTAATAAAAGCAGATATCGCGTTTCTTAACCTACGTATTTTAATGCATGCAAAATGTCACTATATGGTCATGAGGAAAAACACGACCGTAGATACCCCATATATACTGTCATTGTAAGGTTTTCCACAGGTTGGCCTTAAAATGTTGGTTTGGGGAATGTTTTGTCACAATAGAGACGTCAAGAGAAAGTGAGGAGAGCATTACTTTTTCGTCTGGAAAACTTTGCGTGACATGTCTAACTTGAGGGCCAATGTAATTATCACTATATTAAAAAAAACTACTATAGAACATCTATTGAACTCTGATTAATTTTGTTTTTAAATTAATTCAAAACCATACTTTCCACCACAACCTTTTTTTTTTTCTTTTTCCAAAAGTTGGGGTTTCATTAATATGCCTGTGACATGCTTTGGATAAGACATCACAGTGATACAACAGCTCCCCTTTTAACCACATCTATTCATAACAGCTGCTTTAAATGGCTGTATATAAGATGGGTTAAATTTCCCAGCTGCAAAGTCGGAAAAGGCTTTCCACTTTCCACTGCTTTCCACTGACGTTACCACTAGCTATTGTTAGAAATATTAATTCATAGCACAGCTCCATGTACAACTAGATCTGCAACACACCCACTGATACAACATAAACAGAATGAACATCTGAGTTAATGTGAATAAAATAAGACAGCACTCTTATAAACAGGAGTTGTTCTGTGTGAACTTTGCATGTTCTCCCCGTGTTTGCGTGGGTTCCCTCCGGATACTCCGGCTTCCTCCCACAGTGCAAAAACATTCATGTTAGGTTGACTGGTGATACTAAATTGCCTGATGGTGTGTGTGCGAGTGGTTCTTTGTCTATATATGTGGCCCTGCGATAGACTGGCGACCTGTCCAGGGTGGACCCCTGCCCTTTCGCCTGTAATGAGCTGGGATAGGCCCCAGCAGACCCCCGTGACCCTGTACAGGAGTAAGTGGGTGTAGAAAATGGATGGACATAATAAACAGTAAAATTAGTGTTTATTATGTTGAAGAATTGGATTCTGAAGGTGGGATCAGCACAGTTTCTGGCTTTCCAAGGTGGAATTTAAACCTCAGGGTGTTCAAATTTCCAAATTTGAATGTATAAATGCCAAATTTCCAGTAAAAAAGGATTGCACTTTTAGGATTTTAACTCCACTTCAGGCCTCTTACGGTTTTGTCTTACCCACATTTTACAGCAAATGCAGTAAAATGTGAAATAGGTCGCGGGCGCTGGATAAGATCTGTAATGTCACAATAAATATTTTTCCTGAGTCATTTGAGGTTAATGCGTGTGTGTGTGTACATACACTGGAGGGAGTGCTGCAAAGTTACCGGTTTAATTCATTAGCATGGGTTCGGCGGGGGTCGGCCTGGATTTTTCAGACGTTCCCTGATTGTTTGATCATATAAAGTACGTGGCAGCTTAGGGCAAGACAAATGTGATAAGGTCATCACCCTGGTAGAATGGTAAGTATTAATAGGATTTTCTATTTTTTAATGTATTTTATAAATAAAGCAGTTTAAATTAGTTAATCTATTGAAAAAAAAATAAATAAATGCAACATTTCACTATATGGTCAACACAAAACACATGTCTTTTGAGCTTATCTAATTATTGTATGCTCAACTGAGATCATGCTTGCGGTACATAAAGGAACCATACAACATCAAAATCCACAATTTGCAGACGTTGTTGCAATATAAAACATACATAACTGTTTTGTCCTTTCACCAACTTGTTGCTCTCTAGTACACTGTCTGATGAAAGGGAAAGTAATCCCTCTTTGAGTTTAAGGAATTTACATATCAGAAAATAGGAATTCAATTAGCCCCTTTACTGGGTCAAAATCATAAATTAGTCAAAATGCAGAAGCAGTGTGTGAAATGCAAAGTCAAAGATTCAATAACTTTTAGAAAAAAGAAAAAAAAATGCAGCAATAACATGAATCTTTTTGGTATGATGTAACCGATCTCTGATGTTGTGGAGGAATTTTATCCCAATTTTCTGTACAAAATTGCTTCAATTCAGTTGAGGCTGGGAATTAACTCACATTTGATTTGATTTGAATGCATTATTGGACAAAGGTCATGTACGACTCAATGACTGCAAAGTGCCCATCTCGTTTGGCTACATATCAAGTCCAAATCATCACCCCTCCACTACTGTGCTTCACAGCTGAAGGGTTTGTGGTGAACAAGAATTTGTTTGTCCCCAAGGCTCAGGTAAACGTGACCCAAGCCAGAGCGAAGGGCCTCAGTCCCTTGGAGGGCTTGTCTAACCCTTAGAACCTTGCAAGGGTTAAGGAGAAGATAGTTCCTCTAGACAACCCTTCCAAACAAGTCTTTAAAGTTGTTCAGTCTTTTTCTAATTGTTCCGTCATTATTGTAGAAATCTATGTAGGAGATGTGGCTGTAGAGTTTTTGATGACTCCATTGTTCAACATGATCTTAGAGAGCGAGAAGTTAGTGCCGATCTGTAAGAACAAGGGAGATGTGCAGAGTTTTGGCAACTACAGGGGAATGAAATTGATGTGCCATACAAGAAAGCTGTGGGAAAGAGTCATAGAAGCCAGACTAAGGACAGAAGTGAGCATTTGTGAACAGCAGTACAGAGAAACCCAGAGGGGGACTTCATTGTGCCTTTGTAGATCTAGAAAAAGCGTATGACAGGGTCATGGGAGAGGAACTCTGGTTCTGTATGAGGAAGTCTGGAGTGGTAGAGAAGTATGTTAGAGTGGTGCAGGACATGTATCGGAGCTGCAAGATAAAGGTGAGGTGTGCTGTAGGTGTGACAGAGGAGTTCAACGTGGAGGTGGGACTGCATCAGGGACCGGCCGTGAGCCCCTTCTTGTTTGTTATGGTGATGGACAGACTGACAGATGAAGGTGTAGGAATATCTAGCAAAGTAACTGTAAAGAAGAGGGATGAAGGTTGGCCTCAGCAGGACAGAGTACATGTGTGTGAATGGGAGGAACACGAGGGGAACAGCAAGGTTACAGGGAGCAGAGATGAAGAAGGTGGAGGATGTTAAGTATTTCAGGTTCAACAGTCCAAAGCAACGGAGACTGTGGAAAAGAGGTCAAGAAATGTTTTGGAAGCAGGTTGGAACAGGTGGAGAAAAGTATCAGGAGTGTGGTGTGACAAAAGAGTTCCAGCCAGAACAAAAGTAAAAATTTACAAGACAGTGGTGAGACCAGTGATGTTGTCTGGTTTGGGGACAGTGGTGCTGAGGAAGGAACAGGAGGCAGAGCTGGAGGTAGCAGAAATGAAAATGTTGAGGTTCTCTTTGGGAGTAACGAGGATGGACAGGATCAGGAATGAGTACATCAGAAGGAGGGCACATAGATGTTTTAAAGATAAAGTCAGAGATATTGAGATGGCCTGGACCTGTACAGAGGAGGGACAGTGAGTTTATTGGGAAAAGGTTGCTAAGATGGGAACTGCCAGACACGAGGCCTAGAAGAAGACCAAAGAGGAGATATGTAGATGTAGTGAAGGAGGACATGAGGTCGGTTGGTGTGAGAGAAGAGGAGGTAGAGGAAAGGGTTAGATGGAGACAGATGAGTTGCTGTGGTGACCGCTGAAGGGAGAAGCCGAAAGGAAAGGAAGAAGATTTACTGTTTAGTCTTAATTATTCTTGTGTTGTTCAAATTACAATGCATTCGATTTCTGTGACTTCTGCATTAAGGCTTCTGATGTACATTATGACCTGCTTGCATACAAATGATGTGTTAAATTGACTCAACTTGGATCATCTGAGAAGTCTTTATTCTTGTTGACTTAATGCACTCAGTTCAGCCCAGAGAGTCACCAAGGTGGTTAAAACATATATACAGACATGCTGACAAGTGTTTTCCGCGACATCTTCAAACTTTCATCATCCAATCCACCAAACACCAAACAAGAGTCAGAGCTGTTTGGCATTGGCAGATTTCTCATGGGCTAAGAAAAACTAGTGTATTAAAAATAAAATAACGTTTTTCAAGTGCATGCAAGACAATCTTCCAGTTTTCATAATGAAAAATTATTATGTTGGATGGTGTGATCATGAAAAAGTTTTTCAATGGTTTGACATTTTAAAAAGTTGTAAAATGACCCTGAATTCTGCAGAAACAATTGAACAAGCTAAATAATTTAAAAAAAGTCCAAATTTAATGCAAATTGGCAGCAGCACAGTGACTTAGTGGTTACCACTGTTGCCTCACAGCAAGAAGGTTCCTGGTTCGATTCCCAGCCCAGTGGGTCTTTCTGGGTGGAGTTTGCATGTTCTGCCCGGCTTCCTCCCACAGTCCAAAAAACATGCAGGGTAGGTTGATTGATACTTCTAAATTGCCCGTAGGTGTGAATGTGAATGTGAGTGTGATTGGTTGTTTGTCTGTCAATGTGGCCCTGCGATGGACTGGCGATCTGTCCAGGGTGGACCCCTGCCTTTCTCCTACTATGTGTCGGGATAGGTTCTGACAGACCCCCATGACCCTGAGAAGGACAAACCGGGTATAGATAATGGATGGATGGATATGCAAATTGGGGTTAATTGGGGTTTGTATTGGAGGCGTGATAAATCTGCTCCGTTCCCCACAATCCTCTTGAGTTCTCTGGTACTCTGTCAGTACCTCTGCCAGCTCAGCATATAGTTGTTAAATTATGCGCAGAATTTCCACCCATATGGTAAATTATTGGGCTTTCTGCTCACATGCTTGGTTTGGGATAACTTGGTCTAATCCTGTATTCAAGTGTGTGTGTGTGTGATTAGGTTAGTTTTATTCTTTATAGTTAACACACAGTCAGTCTCATGTGGTTGTCTCCCAGCTCAATAAGGTAAAGTATGATAAAGTACTTTCTGTGACACAGAAGGTGTTAATCTGTCCTGCTACCATGACAGCAGGCCTATAAATGGTCCATTCGTGACTGCTCAGGCATGTAAACACGCTCTGTCACACACAAACAGACTCACATAAACCAGACGCAAGCAGCCCAAGAGGTTAGCCCAAGACATTCAAGTTTTATTTTTTTCATAATGACGTTTATATAGGGGATGGAGTTTGGGCCAGTGGGGTGCTGTGCTGACGCCATGTGGTGGACCGCAGTACTGCGTTATCAAACTGGAGCAGATTCACTCTGAAGTCTGGTTGTAAATTTGGCATAAACCTTTTCTTGTGCAGTTTAGTTTAACAGTTTCAAGGTTTTCGGTGAGACCCACTTATCAGTCTGATTATATTTTTTTACACAAAACAGCTACAGACATAGCAAATATATTTCAAGTCTCCTTGTCAACATTTAGCTTGGCTTTGTCTGTTACAGGTGTTTAAACTGTAGTGATGGTCCCTGTGCCTGTCCCTGCTCTCTTTTTGCCCCTTTGCATTGGTTTTAAATCTGTTTGTGGCTATTTCATATCTTTTTAGACAGTTCCAACCCTCACATTTTTGTCACATTTTGCTTTTCTGCAGGCTTGTGGTTGTTTTTAAGTCTGTAGTTGACTGACTTTGTACATCCAATCACATGTATCACCCAAGTGAAAGCAGACTAAGCTATTCCTTTCAAGTCTTTAACACACGCCAAGAAACTAAAGGAAATTTTTGTTGTTCCTGAAAAACCAAAAGAAACTGCAAAATTGCAGGAAGATTAGGACCATGCTGACTCTGCTCTCTTTTATTCCAACTCTATAAATGACATATTTGTTTTTAAATTAACCTGTGTTGCTTCTTCCCAGCAGGTGCTCCTTATCTGTTCTTGGTCGCGTCTCGTGTCCTTCCTGTCTTCTCCACCCCCACCTGGTTGAGGCAGATGACCACCCTTCCTGAGTCTGGTTCTGACAGAGGTTTTCTTCCTGTTAAAGGGGAGTTTTTCCTTTCCACAGTCGCCTGGTGCTTGATCAATACGGTGGAAATGTTTTGATCCGCAGGATACCTCAGCAAAGCAGTAATTATTATTTTTTTATTTGCTTTGTATTGACTGGACTACTTTGGAACAATCAGAACTTTATTGTTGAAGCTCCATTTGTCATTATTGGGTTGAATAAAGCTGAATTTAGGATGCTTGATTTAGGAAACCTCTGCTCTTCTTATAAAAACATGGACTTTTAAAAGGATGATTTTACTGTTTTTACCAGTCCAGATCACCAAAAACCATCACGTCTTGATTCACCAAATCAATTCAACATTTATGGACAACTAAAAACATACGTTTGCTATCTGTATCTTCTTTTTTTAATTTTAAAAGTAAAAGGAAGGATCAGTAATTTTGACAGTTTTTGTTTAATTCAAGCAGTGATCGGTTTTAACAACTCGATGGGCCCGCATTAAGTTCAACAATCACACATCTATCATGTTTCGCTAAAGGGAAATGAGACTGTAACATTAATCTCCTATGTGAATACCCCCCATGCTCTCTGAAAGCACAAAGGTGGAAACATAAATATGCCACCGGTGAGGAGGATGTGAAAGGACAGCAGCGTTCCATCGTCACGTGACATTCATTGATTTCTTAATTTAACTGTATTTCTAGCTTATGGTTTCTACTTCATTCATACCCTGTCAGGGTTTTTCCTTTTAAAGGGAAGTGTTTTAAGAACATTTGCAGACATGCCCTCGGATAGAAGTAGAGTTTACAGCTCCCCTTGCTGCAGGATTTTCCCAGGATTCATCAGGTTCTTAGGGTCGAGGGCATCCTTGAGATCCTGCATCACCCGGATGCCCTGAGGTCCCATCTCCTCACACAGCAGCGCTCTTTTTCCCAGACCGACTCCGTGCTCCCCTGTACACGTGCCGTCCATGGCCAGCGCTCGCCTGCAAGGACATATTGTTACATGTTAACCTTCATAAACCATTATAAAAACATCTAAGCCTGAAGGTGCTGACCCCTGTCCATCCAGGATAAATAGTTTTCTGGATTGAACAAGTGATTTCCAACTTAAACAACGTACTTAAACAATCAAGACATGAAAGCAATAAACTCATAATAATAAAAATAATGAATATGATCTAAGTGATTCAGGATATATAGAGCATTTAATCTGTACTGGTCCAGTCACCAGATGAGTCAGTAGGAGCTGGCACGGATGGGGATAAGAGCGTGATGCCGGATGGGACTTTGTTTGTACTCTGCTAAGCATGCAGAGTGAGAAGGACTTGGCGGAGTATGTGACATGGCTTCAGACTACACAACTTTCAACATTAGCAGCCTGCTGTTCTGTTCAGACAAGGAAGCTTCGATTGTTGGCAGCTCTGGAGTCAGGAGTAGTTTGGTGACGGTATCATTCTGACCCAGTCTCCTCTTTCTACATCTAAAACTATGAACAGGCGCGTACAGAAAAACAAATATAGTCGGGGAGTGACTGAAGTATTAGCCAGGCAAAGAGACCCAGCTGTAGAATTTAGGATAGCAGTTTGACAAGTTAAACGAACTGTTGAAAACACAGCAGGGAGAACATTTTGATATGCTGAAAACGTGCACGTTCATGAGCCATTACCTCTGACTGTTAGCAAGCCTCCAGGAATTCAACCAATCCCAAAACACTGGAGTCAAATCTTGTTTTCAAGAGGAGCGTCTCGTTGGGATCCTCAGTCTTTGTTGTTCAGAAATAATTACAGGGTTTTGGATTCACGCTTGGTGTACAGCTAATTTATGTGTGCCAGAGATTAAATTTAGATGGATGAAAATGAGTGCCGTATTTCTCCTTTCAGACCCGGTGGTTGTTGGATTCGTGCTCTGCAGAGGCTCTCTACCTGGCCAGCCTCTCAGTGAACAGATGGACCCTGTGAAGCTCGTCTGGGTCGGTGGGGTCCACCACCATCAGACAGTGGAAGTTACCGTCCCCCACATGGCCAGCGATGGGACCTGAAAGCAGAATACATTCATATCTATCATCTTACAAAAGCCACAACGGATTTTTACTTCATTTGCTTTCAATGTTCTCATTCAGCTGGCTCTTCTGGATTTTAATTTGTTGCTTTTTTTTTTTATCAGCCTGGTAAGACACATCTAAATATGTTCTTCTTCTAGATGAAAACGAGAAAATAAACTGTTGACATGACCAGCAGCAATAAAATAATGAATGTAGCGACGAACTAACCAATGCTTTTCTGGGGAAATATTTCAATGTCATTTTTAAAAATGATTAAATACATTTTTAAATACGGACCTTTTCTCTGCAAGTGTGTTCGATTGTTGGTTGTTGTAAATCTAGTAATCTAGTAATATTGTGTATATAATGTTGTGAATGAAACACATTAATGGGATTCAGAGGCAGGTATGCAACAGAGCAAACAGGACACACCTGAAACGTCGCTCTGCCCTGTGCTCACCTGTGAGTCTGTTCTCAATGAGGTCCTCCTTTGTTTCCACCACAATTTGAGGCAGCCGAGACAGAGGGACACACACGTCTGTGGAGTAGGCCTGCACACACACACACACACACACACACACACGCACACACACACGCACACACACACACACACACACACACACACACACACACACACACACACACACACACACACTCACTTACTTTGCAATCTTTGGGGTTTTAAAGGGAAAACTGTTTGAAAAAAAAAAAAAAAATCTAACTAATCAGTGCATTAGAGCAGTGGTCCCCAACCCCCAGGCCCCGGTCCGGTACCAGTCTGTGGGTCGTTTGGTACCGGGCCACACAGAAAGAATAAATAACTTACATTATTTCCAATAGCAGATGAAAGTTTTTGAATTACGAGAGTCGCTGCAGAGGTTTCTCTCAGAAAAAAGTCACTGTTGGCAGCACATTTCAGAGAGGAGGAATGGGTTCACAACTGGCTCACTTCTGCAACCTTTTCAAGTTGCTCCATGAACCGAACGTGTGTCAGGTTTAAACCTATCAACGTGTCACTTCAGGGGAAATGACAACTGTTTTCAAGTTGGTAGATAATATAGCTGCATTTAAAGTCAAACTGGGTGTGTGAGGATGGCGCGTAAACAGAAGCGTATTCGACCTGAGCCCCGATCCATCATTCTCCCAGCCGGTGCACGATCCCCTGTCTTTGCTTTCAGAAGAGTTCGAGCGCTACTTCCCACCACAAATAACCCACGAATTACCAAGGAACTGATCCGCGACCCATTTGTCAACAAACCAGGTGAATCCTGCATGTCAGTGCAAGAAGATCAACTGCTGGAGATCGCGAATGACGGGGGCCTTACATGCCATTTCCCACATCATATCTGTGTGGAAGCGGGGTTTTCTGCAGTGACTGCAACCAAAATGAAATTACTGAGCAGACTGGACCTGAGCAACACACTACGGGTTTCATTGTGTCCCGTTACCCCTAGATGAGACCTTCTGGTTGCAGCAAAACAGGCTCAGGGCTCCCACTGATTCAGCGCTACTGTGAGTAGTATTCTCATGCCCCTTTTGTTTTTGTATTGTGCATTATTTTGGAGGGATGCTTTAACGTTACCATAGCGACCAGAGAGCGCTGGGGCAGAGAGGATGTTACTGATGTTCTGTTGTTGACGTGATGTTACGATGATGCTGCTTATAAAGCTGCACATGGATACACAGTGGATTTACATTTATTATTATACATAGAAAATACCACAGTTTGTATGCCAGTCAGATCATTTTATTTTGTTTTATTTATCTGCTACACCTTTTATGGATCGGTCTGTGAAAATATTGTCTGATAGTGAACCGGTCCATGATGCAAAAAAGGGTCTCTGTGTTAGGGCACATATTAGGCACACACACACACACACACACACACACACACACACACACACACACACACACACACACACACACACACACACACACACACACCTGGCACTTATATGGAACTAGTTTTGTCTGAAAATATCTCAGAAATGTAGATATACATTTTTGCCTCATATTCATCATACTTTGCATCAGAATGAACACAAGAACAAAAACAAGCACTGATGTTTAACAGTGCACTCCTGTGTGTAGTCCAGGTCTGTCGTTGTCGTGCTCACCTTGCAGCCTGGCCTCAGAGCTTGAGCGGCGTACCAGGCGTCGTGGCGAGCTTTCCACAACCGGCTCCGTGTTTCTGCATCTCTAGCCCACTGAAAATCTGAACCTCCGTTACTCTGCGTGATCTCCTCTGTAGAAACACACAAAGACAGTAGACATTTCTTCAGTAACGCACTTGTGCTTAAACACCACCATAGTTAGTTAACTTTAATAGCTGTTAATGTTTGTAAACACAGCATTTAAACTCAGACATTCATGTTAACTTCTGGTGTCCACAGATACAAAAACAAACCGCAGGGCTCCTGTCAAAGTGAGAAAGGAAGGAGATAAAGTTCAGATTTGATGAGAAAGTGATAAATCATAACATTCCCCACTAATGCAAATGAAAAAAGCACCATTAGAAACAACAGATATAAGTATGTCGCGGAGGCATGCTTCTTCATCGACTGTGGAGGCTCAGGGTTTCTGGAGGACGGAGAGCATTGTTCACGACAAGAAAGGAGTAAGTCTGAGCAAAGGCAAAAATAAAACACGACTCACCTGTGGAGATGTGAACTGCTACAATCCGGAAGCTTTTAATTCTCATCTGTTTTCAAAGTTCTCTATGTGCATCTTGAACATGTGAATTAAAACCAGCGCAGAAAGCAACTCTCACACGACCTTCCGCTACAACCACTTCAGGTTCTCAGTGAGCCGCTTGAATAAAGAGGAAACATTTTATTGGCTGTTTTAGTGTTGCAACAGTGCAGCACGGCGGCTTAATGATTAGCACTGTTCCTGGTTCGACTCCCGGACCTGTGTGGCGTTCCCTGGACGACCCGGCTTCCTCCCACAGTCCAACAACATGTATGTTAGGATGATTCTATGCTGCCCGTGTGGTTGGTTGTCTACATATGAATCCCTGCAGTGGACTGGCGACCTGTCCAGGATGTACACCTGCCTTTCGCCTCTAATGAGCTGGGATGGGCGCCAGCAGACCCCCCTGATCCTGTACAGGATTAAGCAGGTGTAAAAAAATGGATGGATTAGTGTTGGAATTAACACAGAGAACTCTTCCTAATAACAATTTATTATTATTGCATATTTAATGGACTGAATTATATATTTCCTCTTTGTTTAAAATCTCTCCACGGTAAACCCTGATTACCCTCTTCCATTATTTTTACTGAATCCAATCAGCTAGTCGGTTTGAACACTGACTTCAGCTACCACAGCCAGCAAAATATCTAAAACTGTTTGAAATAAATGATTTGAACAGCCTCCTCGTAGCTGTTACGTTGCAATGTGACATTTGTATTGACGGGTCAGAGAGATCATGGAAATCATCCTGCGCACACTCACACACCAGTTGTGTTGACTTGCTCTTCGAGGTTTCGCTCTGAGCCGTGGAACTCCAGGAACAGCGTCGGCGCCACCCGGTAGGACAGGGAGCTGAACCTGTTGCAGGCATCAACCATCACATCATCCAAAAACTCTGGATTACACACACCAACACACACATCCAGCCACAAACAGCATAAGCACGCAAATGTCAGTGCAATGTATCAACGTAGGTTATAACTTTGAGTAAAAGCTTCACTTTTCTTTTGTTCGACATCAGTTATGGATTTCAATTTATTTTCAAATCTAATCAGATCATATACCCCTCCTCTTGAATGCTATCATCTCCATCTGCAGTCTTTGGGTATATGAAACAAGTTCACGATTGACCTTGTTTCATTTGTTAACTTTCAAAAAATTTTAAATAACCTCCAAATGATTGGATCTGATCTCCTCACCAGTTCCCGCCAAATCAATGATGTAGTTTTATTTATTTATTTCCCTTTTGTTTGCACATATATTAATGGTTGATACCAAATTGGTAGGACCCAAAAGAGATTATATATATATATATATATATATATGCATTTTAATCTGTAATCAAGGGTTGGTTTTTTTTTTTGGGGGGGGGGGGGTTGTGTGTGCGTATGTGTGTGCAAGTGTATGCAGATGTGTACCCTTCACCGGCCCTAATGACAGTCTAACTATTTCTTTTATTGATCCCTAAGTAGGGATCCCTAAGTATTCTATATAATAATATGCATCGAAGCATTAAGTACTCATGCATGTCCACATATATAGGGATAAAGAGACATATATGGAGTTATCTAATACATATTCATATACATTGTAAGAGGAGAAACACAATAAGTAATTTGTACATCAATGCACGTACACACACACACACACACACACACGCATTCACACACACATACACATATAACAAAGATCAGTGTGTAAACATCTAAGCATCTTGCTGTGCATGTACGTAAGATACATGTGCACAAGTAGGTAGCTATCCATACATACAAATATACACGAATACGATCATGTGCACATGTGCTTTTTAGATACACGTGTATATACATATAGAGAGATAGAGAGAGAGAGAGAGAGGAGAGAGAGAGAGAGAGAGAGAGAGAGAAGAGAGAGAGAGAGAGAGAGAGAGAGAGAGAGAGAGAGAGAGAGAGAGAGAGAGAGAGACAGAGAGAGAGATAGAGACAGAGAGAGAGAGAGAGAGAGATAGAGATAGGATAGAGAGAGAGATAGAGAGAGAGAGAGAGAGGAGATAGAGAGAAGAGAGATAGAGATAGAGCAGAAGAGATAGGAAGAGAGAGAGAGATAGATGATAGATATATATAATATATTATATATATATACACACAACTCCCTAGAAAAGAGTACTTTTCAAATAATAAATTATTCAAATATATATACATACACATATCTGCATATATATATATATATATATATATATATATATATACTATATATATATATATATATATATATATATATATATATATATATATATATATATATCTGTATGTACATACTTGCATGCATGGACATCCACATACACCTATAGATATCAGTTTCTGGGTCACGGGGGTCTGTCGGAGCCTATTCCGACGCATAGTAGGCGAAAGGCAGTGGTACACCCTGGACAGGTCGCCAGTCTATCCAGGGCCACATAGTGCTAACCACTAAGCCACCGTGCTGCCCACACGGATATATATATATATATAAATACATACCTATACACAAATACACATATCCATACACATATATATACATACACATACACACATACATACATACGTACACACGGACACACTTGTAGACACACATACCTATATACATGTATCTATCCATATATACCCATACACACGTCAATACATAGAAATATGCCTACAAATACATACACATATATACATACACCTATATATACACACATAACATATACACACCTAGTACACATGTACACAGACATATATTATGCAAATATATATATATATATATATATATATATATATATATATATATATATATATATATATATATATGTATATATATATATACACATATGTATACACACACACACACACACACACATAGATACCCACATTCATACACACATACATATATACGCAAACACCTACATACACATAAATACCTACATATACAAACATATAATAATAATAATAATAATAATAATAATAATAATAATAATAATAATAATAATAATAATAATAATAATAATAATAATAATAATAGTAAATGTGAGAAAAAAATGTATAAGAAATCATTCTTAACTTTACTAAAGTAGTTATTCTTACAAATCCATTGTTGGTTCCCATCGTCACCGGTCATCGCCCCCATACTAGGCCAACCCAGCCCCCCCGAGAAGTGGCCGCAACCAATCTAACCAGCTGAGGGGGACAAGAGGAACAGGCGGCCGCCGGCCCCACATCCCCTTCCAAGTCAAACCACCACCCGCAAGGAACCTGACAGGCCCAAGGAGACATGGGTGCGGGATGCCCCCGGATCCCCAGGCAACCCAACCAAACGCGCCCCCGCCAAGCAAGAATGGTGCCGCCGATGGTCCGCCAGTATCGGCGCAATGCCACACGTCTGATGATGTAGTTTTACATGTAGAGACTCAAGTACTAATTTAGATAAAATCCATGAAGAAAAACATCTGGCGGGACGCGACTCGGCCGTGACGGATAGACACAGCGTGGTTTGAGCGGTTTCATCACAGATTACACATTAGCCATGTTCTGCATTAAAGTGGAAATACTGTCATCCTACAACAAAGCAAGCTCAAATGTTTTGTTATGAAGGTTACAGGAGAAGGGAGAAGAAGGAGTTACAGGAGAACAATTCAGGAAGGTACATTTTAATAAGACTTTGTTTTTTTCTCCACACAGCGTGGAAACACCACCACATGTGGGGGGCAACATCTGGGCAGCAGCAATGATGGAAAAGTCTCACATCTCCTCACAAATCTTCATTTAGGATCGCATCTTTCTAAAACACGTATTTAAAATGTTCAGACTGAAGCAGTTATCAGAGCGAACGCCCATCTCTGGTAAACCAGCAGAGCTGGCGCCATCTGGAGAAGTTAAAGGTGGAAACTAGAACATTAAATGACCAAATAAGAAGATTCACTTCACACAAGACTTTCAAGTTTCAATGATGACTTTGCGTCTATGATTGTAGTGAACTCCTACTTAAGTTCCCAAATGCAACTCTGAAAGATGAATACTAAAAAAAAAATAGTAGTAGTGGGTCAGTAGACCAGTCTGGTTGTACTACTGCACATTGTGTGTTTTCTGTATTTATACAGTTTAAAAAAAAAAAACAAAAAAACAAAAAACAAAAGAGGAGGTGTGCATTGGCCGGGAATCGAACCCGGGCCTCCCGCGTGGCAGGCGAGAATTCTACCACTGAACCACCAATGCCTGAAACGCTCTACTTCTCTTCCCCGTTTCTTCCACATCATCACAGTCTGTTTCCTCACTTTCTTTCCTGAAATCAATGAGCTGGCTGTGTTTTTATCCCTTTATATACATTTTCCGTACATACTTAAAAAAAAAATTCACCCCCTCTGAGCGGCCATGCACTCAACAAATGGGACCTAAATGCTCATTTCAACCAGGCTGTAACTAGGTAAACAGGCTGGACTCTTGCCATCAGCAGAATCTGAACCCTCTAAAATGCCACCAGGATGACTTTTGGGACCTAATACGGAGGAATCTTTCATTGCTCTTTACGGACAAGGTTACATCTGAACTCCACTTTCTTTTTTTCTTTTTTCTTTTTTTAAGTGTTAAAGGATATTAAAGAAATCCCAAAACCTGCCCAAACTGCACTTTGCTTTAAAAGTGCTTTAAAAAAACAAAAACAGCATGTATGGGGAAAGGATTGTGGGTTCCCAGCACCTCTCCGAAAGAAATATATAGGTACAAGAATATTAGGCATTATTTCCTAGTTTCTTTGTCTCTTTCTGTACCGATGCGAGCGATGGGGACTCCAGCTTGCAGAATCTGCACGGTGCTGTCAACGGCAGCCTGGACGGAGGGGAACGAGCAGACAGCCGACACCATGGTCTCTGGAATGCCGTACAGGCGTAGCGTAGTCTTAGTGATGATGCCCAGGGTGCCCTCTGAGCCCACAAACAGGTTGGTCAGGTTGTAGCCTGCTGAAGTCTTCCTGAACAAGGAGGACAACGACAAATTAACGAGGACCTTCATGCCACGCTGGACAACATTTAAACGTGTGTGTTTGACAGGTGATGCCTGCCTGGGACGTCGGCCATTCCCGGCAGTGTGTAAAATGGTCCCATCAGCCAGCACCACCTCGAGGTTCAGGACGTTTTCCCTCATAGTCCCGTAGCGAACTGCATTAGTGCCAGACGCACTGGTGGCCGCCATCCCACACAGCGAAGCATCAGCTCCAGGATCTGAGGCGAAATAACAAAATACACTTATATGAAACCTACATACATCTGGAACCTTCTTTCATTACAATGTCAAATGTTCGGTGGATTTTAAGTTTAGAAAACCGTCTTTGACCTCAGCTAAAACGCACATACTGGTTTGATCTATTAAATGTCCGGTGGAACAACAAGGTCGTTCGTAGAAACCATATTCAAAACAAACTCAAACAGAAATAAAAAAGATGCTCTGAGGTACAGTATGTTCTTAGATTGTGGAAGTGCTTTTTTATGTGACTGAAAAACAAGGAAACAGTAACTGAAAACATCCACTGCTCGAACTGACCGGGAAGGAGGAAAACGTTCTTGAACCTATTGAGCAATTTATTTTTCAATCCATCAAATCAAATTAAATCAAAACTTTATAAATAAAGTGCTTTAACATGCCAAAAGGAACCAAAGTGCTGTACCACAGTGAACACAGAGAGAAGCACAACTGACCCACAGGGAACCAGAGACCGGTGTCTCGCAGGTAGACATTGAGGGCCTTCCGCGTCACACCAGGTTCTACCGTTACGTCAAAGTCCTCCGAGTGGAGATCCAGGATCTGCTCCATGTTCCTCAAACTGAAGCACACGCCCCCCTAACAAAAGAACATATGTAGGCACGCAGCACATTCTGGTCCTGTTTACCGTAACAAGATATAAAATCCATTTAGTTAATATTTTTAAATAAATACAAGACAAAAGGATGCAGTTGAGAGTTGAGGAGCAGAAGTATACATTTGTGTTCATTACTGTTGTTATTTTATAGAAATAATCCACCTCTGCGCATTTATCCACAGATCTCACCTTCACAGCACCAACTCCTCCCTCCAAGCCGGTCCCGCTACCAAAGGGAATGATGGGAAGACTGTGTTTGTGGCAGACCTTGGCCAGCGCGCTGACCTCCTCCACACATCGTGGAAACACCACCACATCTGGGGGGTGACATCTAGGCAGCAGCAATAATGAAAAAGTCTCACAACTCCTCCTCACAGTTCCCAAATACAATACTGAAAAATGAATACTAAAAACATACAAAGAAACAAAAACAAAGACGTTTTTGATAAGTGTATACATATTTTCTTTGCACCTTAAGTGGGTCAGTAGACCAGTCCGGTCTGGTACAATGACAAAGTGTTCTCTATTAATAGTTTAAAAAACAAAAACAAAAAACAAAAGAGGAGGTGTGCATTGGCCGGGAATCGAACCCGGGCCTCCCGCGTGGCAGGCGCGAATTCTACCACTGAACCACCAATGCCTGAAATGCTCAACCATTTCCCCCATTTTTTCCCTTCCATCGACCCGGCCGTGTTTTCCCCGCTTTATATAATTTTTCCTGACAGAGAACCCCCCCCCCCCCTCTCTGAGCGTCCATGGGTGTGAACTCAAACAACTGCTGGTCCAAATGCTCACTTGAAGCAGGCTGTAACTAGGTAAACAGGCTGGACTCTTGCCATCAGCAGAATTTGAACCCTCTAAAAATGCCACCAGGATGTTTACGGACAAGGTTACAGCTGAACTCCACTTTCTTTTCTTTTTTTTTCTTTTTTATAAGTGTTAAAGGATATAAAAGAAACCTCAAACCTGCCCAAACTGCACTATACTTTCTTTTTGCCTCGGTTCTCTTTGATGTCGTACATCTCAGCATGGCAGGCACTTTCTGGTAATTCCAGGGAAAACTCTCCTCAAATAGACAGCCGAGTAGAGGCTGCTTGGCTTGAGGGAAGCTCATTTTCTGCATGATAA
This sequence comes from Xenentodon cancila, assembly GCA_014839995.1. Classification (NCBI taxonomy): domain Eukaryota; kingdom Metazoa; phylum Chordata; class Actinopteri; order Beloniformes; family Belonidae; genus Xenentodon; species Xenentodon cancila. The sequence continues at coordinate 7,238,432 of CM026199.1, read as the reverse complement.
GGAAATAAATCCCATTAGCGTCTATTAAACGTGTTTGCTTTCTCTGTGCAGGGCCCTGAGATGACTGTTGTTGTGAAGTGGAAATAAACAGAGAAAGTGAATTCCAGTTACAAGAATTAAATATAGTTTTATTAAATTCAGTAAAGCACTTCAAGAAGACCCAAAAGGTTTGTAGGGTGGTTATTTTGCATAAACGAAATCCCACCACCCACTTTGCTCAACCAGGTTTGTGAAAACTACAAATCTGCACCCACTTCAAGCTGTAATGATCCAGTAAGCAGAATTTCAAGTAGAGATACTTCAAGGATCAAGAAGTACCACATGAGGTCTGCCATGGTTTTTTTTCTTAGTTTTTTTCCATTTTCCAGTGTTTGACCTTCCGTTTCTGTAGTGACTTCCAAAACACTGGTTCACTGGTAAAGTTCAGTCACACAAAAAGCCGGTTGAGGAGAGGAAACTGAATGACTGTAAGCTGCATTGCGACGTGAACGTGGATGGACTGAGTCGAGACATGAATCCACAATTTGTCCCCAATTGTATTTGTTGGTGATTTCCATTACTGGAACATTACATTTCTGGAATACATTTTGATATAAATAAATGTTCAATAAATATACTTTTAAACAAAGCTTTTGCTTGATTGCAAAAAAGGATTCCATTAAATTACTGTCATTTAGATTTATATCTGTATGCACAAAATATTTACTTATATTTATTTATATACCTGTTCTTATTCAAATAAAAATTGTAACAGAAAAAGTGATAAATCACAAGTTAAAAGTATCGTACAAAGACAAATAAAGATGCCATTTTTTCACATGTAGAAAATGATCTGTAAATTACTTTAGGAAGAAAACTTGTGGAAGTGAATGGATGAATATCAGTGACAGACTGACCTGTGTACAGACTCATCTCTGCCATGTTGTTCCCTGACAGCTTCAGCCAAACAGACGCCGTCCTCACCACATATAGACCTGAACGCAGACAGAACCCCGTCTGCGACTGCCCTCTGCGCAAACGCAGGGAATCAAACACAGAGAAGGACAATGAGTCATTAATGAGCGGAGGGAGGAAGTCCAAGGCTACATCCACGCTCTTGTGGTTTTGTTTTAAAATAAAACCTCTTACATACAGAGTGGGGTTTCTACTAAGTGTCGAAAAGATATCTGTCCACTTTACACCACGAACGTCTCGCCTTTCACATACAGACACAGTTTTTCACAGCTCAATTTTTTTTTAATCCCTCTATGTGTCAGGAGATCTAGACGAACATAACTTAGTGTATAAAAGGGAGTTTGTGTGGCAGTATGCACAAATACACTCAAAGCGGATTTTTGTATCCCATGTGCAACTATTACACATCCACTAACCACACTGCAAGTTTTGTACATGAGGCCCCTGAGTTTAAATTCTCAGTCACTGGATCTGTGGTTCTCATCTAAAGACAGATTTTATACTTAGTTTAGGATCAAATTACACAAAAGTTAAGTTTGGTTAAAGAATCAACATATGTTTTTGGTAAAAACTCACTCTCTGTGAAACATGTCGAAGTTCACTCTCACCATCACATACAATTTAATTATGCAGAAAAAATGCGACTGCATTGGCCGGGAATCGAACCCGGGCCTCCCGCGTGGCAGGCGAGAATTCTACCACTGAACCACCAATGCCTGATCGTCTGGCCTTTTTTTCCGTTTTTTTTTTTTTTGGATAGCCTTGTCACGCTTGTTTTTATTTTGTTTCTCAATTATGATATGGCAAAACTTAATGCAAATTTGGGAAGATGACCACAGAGAAACCACAGAGAAAATGTGTCTTTTCCCCACAAGACACACTGAGCTTTTAACTCATTGCTCCCCTCTCACTTTACCGTACAACTGCAATTACCGTATCAAAAATCATAAATTAAAGAAATTAAATGCTTTTTGCATTGGCCGGGAATCGAACCCGGGCCTCCCGCGTGGCAGGCGAGAATTCTACCACTGAACCACCAATGCTGACAAAGTTCTGCACTTTCAACAAAAAAAGGAAAATATATGCAAAAATAGGGAAACCATGTTACTGCATGTCTTGTTCTTTGTTTCCTTTGTTTCCATTTTAGTTACACTCTCATAATAATTTTTCAGAGTCAGAGAGTCAGAGTCAAGTTTATTGTCAATTCTACCACATGTGAGATACATACAGAGAATCGAAATTGCGTTACCCTCAAACCCTCGGTGCTACACAATAAATACATTTTAAACACAAAGTGCAGGTTAAAAAGAGACAAGAAACAAGTTGTGACATGACAACAACAGTTTTTCGGTTTGTTTAAAGTGACATGGTGCAAAGCAAGCGGTCCAGTTCTGCCAAAATACAGATACTGAGATCAGAGTGAGTGAGGGGGGGGGGCAAGGCGGGAAACGGTGGAAGAGAAGGGAGAGTGTTAAGTGTCCTGACAGCCTGGTGGACGAAGCTATCCTTCAGTCGGCTGGTTCTGGCTCGGAGGGTCCGCAACCTCCTCCCTGAAGGCAGCAGACTGAAGAGGCTGTGTGACGGGTGGGTGGGGTCTCTCACAATGCTGAGGGCTTTGCGAGTCAGACGGCTGCTGTAAATGTCCTGAAGTGAGGGGAGAGAGACACCAACGATCTTCTCAGCTGCTCTCACGACGCGTTGGAGAGATTTGCGGCAGGTTGCGGTGCAGGATCCGTACCACACGGTGATGCAGCTGGTCAGGATGCTCTCGATGGTGCCTCTGTAGAAGGTGTACCTGATGGGGGCCGGGGCTCTGGCTCTTCGCAGTTTGCGGAGGAAGTAGAGGCGCTGCTGTGCCTTCTTGGCGAGTGATGCGGTGTTAACAGTCCAGGAGAGGTCCTCTGAGATGTGGACACCCAGGAACTTGGTGCTGCTCACCCTCTCCACAGCAGCACCGTTGATGGTCAGAGGAGCATGCTGGGTGTGTTGTCTCCTGAAGTCAACAACAATCTCCTTGGTCTTCTCCACATTCAGGGAGATTGTTGTCGCTGCACCACTCAGCCAGGCGACTCACTTCGCTCCTGTAGTTTGACTCATCGTTGTTGTTGATGAGACCCACCACAGTCGTGTCGTCCGCAAACTTTACGAAGAGGTTGGAGCTGTGAATCGGTGTGCAGTCGTGGGTCAGCAGGGTGAAGAGGAGGGGGCTCAGCACACATCCCTGGGGGGCCCCTGTGCTCAGTGTGATGGTGCTGGATGTGTTGCTGCCGACCCGTACTGCCTGTGGTCTCCCAGTCAGGAAGTCCAACAGCCAGTTGCACAGCGAGGTGCTGATCCCCAGCTGGTCCAGTTTGCGAACGAGCTGCTGGGGGATGATGGTGTTGAATAATAATAATATATATATATTTTTTGCTTTAAGCGTTTTTTTATATATATTTTTAAATGATCACAACAAACTTTAGATTCAGTATCAAAGAGTATCAAAAACAGTTGTGCATTGGCCGGGAATCGAACCCGGGCCTCCCGCGTGGCAGGCGAGAATTCTACCACTGAACCACCAATGCCTGACAGTAGGAGCGTTTTCCTCCATTTTTGGAAAATGGAATATACATCTTAATATGTCTTATACAGTGACATCAAAACGTATTGTCATATTGAGCCAATGCTGGGTTAGTACAAACGGGTGTCTGTTTCACTAAGCATGTCAATTACAGACGAAGAGTCGGCTGAACCTGCAGAGGATTACAAACGGTTATAGAAAATGGATGGACAAATGGTAAATGGAGACTGACTTGCTTTTACCGCCAGCCTCCAGTGGACGGTTGCGGAAGAGCAAATCTCAGCACTTCTAATTCAGCCTCGGATTGAGGCACATAAGGCTTCTTTGTTTTAAGACAATCTAAGACTTTGGATGGCTGTACAGACTAAGAAAGGAGGGAAGCAGAGGAGTCTCTGAACATTTTACAGATACTCTCACGATACTTTATGCTGTTATTTCTCACTTTTAGCAGACCAAAAATAAGAAAAAAGAACCTGCATTGGCCGGGAATCGAACCCGGGCCTCCCGCGTGGCAGGCGAGAATTCTACCACTGAACCACCAATGCTTGGTTGCGGACAATCTCCGTACCTCGAGTTTTGATCCCAGAGATCCCCTCTGGGGGAAATTTAACAATTTTTTTTTTTTTATTATTATTTTATTCATCAACAGTGAGGCGCAAAAACATCTTCATGATGTTCAGGAAAAACATGCTTTAACACATTCCTCTCTCTCCAGACCCAGTCAGATTTAATACATTTTAAAATAATCATAATATTAAGTTGTAAGATAATAATTACGACGTTAGTTGGTTTATTATTACCTTGTGTTTACAGCGCTACCACATTACGTGCGTTTAAAAACTCCACCACATGAATCAAACGTCGTAAATCACCTGTGGATCAGTGACAGCTGTTTGTACTGTCAACCCATGACGTCCGTTCAATCAACACCGAAACAAACCACTATAAATAATAAAAATTAAAAAAAATAAGTACATAAAAACGGAGGGACTGACCTTGGATTTGACCTTGATTTCTGAACTTATGCTGCGACACTGCAGCAGGCAACATCGCAGAGATGACAGCTGGCGAGCCGGTGTCTGTCCGAGCAACATTTATGACCCTGCACTAAACCTTTAGGTAATTCGATAATAACAGTAAAGTTTACAAATTAAAACCGTGAATAAAAACTTCCGCTACATCCTTTTCAAAGCAAAACGTCACTGTTAGCCACTTCCGGATCTCCAGGGCCGATGTTTCTCAACCCTGGTCTTCAAACTCAAATTAATCATTAATTATTGGGTCATCGATAGACGCATGTACCCTAAAGACCACCTGATGGTAATCCATTCGCTTGAATCAGGTGTGCTGGAGCAGGGAAGCAACTAAAACATCCTACATTGTGTTGCAAAGCCTTTGAGATGCTCTTGGGTTGGTGTTTGGTCCTGTTGTCGCAGATCAAGATGTTCCTGGTTTGAACCATGACACAAGTCTTTCTTTGTGGAGTTTGAATATTGTTCCCATGCTATGGGTATTGTACACATTGTCCATTTGTAACTGTTACTTGGTACTGTCGGAGGAAACTGGACGTTTTCTTGTTCAGATAGAAGAATCGTGTAAGTATGCAGACAAAACAAACAAAAAAAACCAAACTGTTTACATATTAAAAACTGTTTAACATCCAGTGAGACCAATGGGAACTACATCGTGTTGACCAGCTGAATATGACACAGGTATACAACACAATCTAACTGTTTTTTTTTTTTTAATGTTCCACTGCAACACTGTTATTGGGGAGACTCCTGCTAAGACACTTTAGGAAAGGGAAACCAGATTGATACCATGACAGACACATATAATCTATACTTTAAAATTACACACTGATACTGTAACTCTCCATCAATCAATCAGTCAGTCAATTGGTTCTTTCTGGGGTGGTTCTGATTCTGTCTGAGATTATTCTGGTTCTGTCTTGGCTGGTTCTGGTTCTGTCCGAGATTATTCTGGTTCTTTCTGGGGTGATTCTGGTTGATTCTGTCTGAGATTATTCTGGTTCTGTCTTGGCTGGTTCTGGTTCTGTCTTGGCTGGTTCTGGTTCTGTCTGAGATGATTCTGGTTCTTTCTGGGGTGGTTCGGATTCTGTCTGACATTATTGTGGTTCTGTCAATATTATTCTGGTTCTTTCTGGGGTGGTTCTGGTTGTGTTTAGGTTGGTTCTGGTTCTGTTGAATCACGCTGACTCCGCGTTCAACCAATAAGGTTCTGAGCAATTAGGAAAATGAAATTTCCAAATGCGTGTGCTTTTATTTTGAAGCTCGGGACTCGCGGAAGAGAAGCCTCGCGGCCGCATGATGGCGCTGCAGGTCAGGAGGAAACTAATGTAAATTCGGGTTCAAAGTTTGAACCGAGACTGAGGCGTAATCAGAAGCGCCAAACGTCTTTACTGACACCGCAAAGTAAGTGGACAAAGTAAGGGGGACATTTCTTTCATGCCGTTTCACCTCCGATAGAAGAGCTGTTACAGTAAACACGTGTTGGCTGCTGTCAGTCGTAAATCATAAGTTGTCTCATTTAAACCAACAGATGTTTTCCCTCTGACAGGTTAAAGGTCATGTATCCTGTAGACCTGCCAGCTGTGGATGACGCTGTTCTGACGTCTGCCTCCGAACATTACCTCTCTGCTCTGAAGGCTAAAACTTTCAACGATGAGTGTTTTCAGTGGTCCTGGACCTCAAAGGTACCATAACACTTTTCTTTTCTGCTGGGTGGTCACTGCTACCTGGCGGGGGAGTGCCTGTCCCTGGTTCTGTCCTTGTTCCCTCACTGGGGGCGGGGCTGGAGGAGCTGGAGGAGGAGTTCTGGGGGACTGGACTTGTATGGTTGTGGCTGTTTGTGTGTATTTATGTATGTGGAAATGCACGTGCTTATACATAATAGTTGTATATGTGTATAGAAATATCTACGAGTTAGGATGCTGGCAATGAATAAGTTTGGTGAGGGTTTATATACATTTACTTGGTAAATTACTGTAAGCAAAAACATGGTTTAGAGTTCAGGGGTGGGAGTTCATACGTTTTTTTTACTTCTTCCTGCTCCTTTTCGAACATGTCAAGACTGCTGCTGCTACAAAAATGTGTCTCACATTCCTTGTTAAGTATGTTCAAGCATGTCTGTTACTTGCTATCATGTTTAAAACAAACACTTTTTGAATAGAATTGAAATCAATTGAATTAAATTTCTCCTGAAATTCTTAACTGGGTAAAAGTTAGAGAGAAAGAGAAGTATTGTTGGTGAAATAGCTGTTAAATTAGTCTTTACAAGATCCAAATGTGAAATCACTGCATGTCTTCTTTCTATTTGCTAAATCAACTACTGATTACCCGGAACAAGGCACTTTCTGTACTTGTAAATATGAATGTAAAATGTAAATTAAATGTCTGGACTAAATTATGTGGTTTTTACTCTTTCAAATTAAGTGAAGCAAAAAATGAATGTTCATGGTATTCATTGTATAAGACAAAACAAATAGTTTTGTTTCTTTATAACAACTCTCTGCAGTAGTAAAAACATTTCTGTTTTGTTATACAAAGAAACAGGTCATTTATAGTTTAATGAGATACATTTAAAAGAAGTGTGACGTTTTCAGGATGCCAGAACAGACCGTCTTAACCTTCAAGATTTCTGTTATGTTTGTCACTGGAGGTTAATATGAACGTTTATTAAGAGACAAAAAAAAAGTTTGTCTCTGCAAGTCCTAATTTTCATACTGAACATCCAAACTTGAAAATAATTTAAAAAGTGAATCCGGTCTTGCATAAATTATTGCAAAAACAAACAAATCCATTTTCCATTTCTGTTGTTAAACCACTTTCACGAGGTCTTCTTCTTCTTCCACAGGTGGAGATAACGGCAACAAACGTAAGCCAGCTGCAGCTGTTCGAGGATGACCAACCTGGATGTGCGGTGCTGGCGCTTCATCCTCCAGATGATCGAACACAAGGTTTGGAGCTCGGCGCCACAGCTCGCCGCAGCTGCTGCATCCCGGCCACAGACTAATGCTCACTGCTCTCGTGTTACTTTCTAGTGGTGGCTCTGTACTTGCATGAGAAGTGGTGGTGTTTGGATGACGTGTTGCGAACGTCCAGTAAATCCAGAAGCGGCTTGGTGTCGGTAACTGTACTGATGTTTCTCTGCTTGTTCTGCCTCTAGCACACAGGGAGAAGCAGTTCAGAGTCCGATGACTTTCAGCATCGACCCCACTTGCTGGGCTCCAACAAATTTTAATTTGGTTTCATTTTAAACACATGAATTTGAAAAGACATGAATCTTTATCTTTATTTGTTTGTTTTTTTCACCATAAGTTCTCATGGCCTCTGCTTCCACAGAACTGGATCAGTACTTGTATATTTGTGACATAATGGGCAAATGTTAGAAGCAGCGCTCCGGACCGCTCCTCCTTTTGTGTCTGGTCATGGTGGTCAGCTTGTATGGACTTCTAACAAGGTGGCAGCATCTGAAAGGAAATTGTCTTTGCATAGTGTTCAGGTTCTGTGTTCTTTTGTCCAGATATTGAAGCCATGAGGGTAACACAGCAGAGCACCTTCTTTATCGCAGATTTTCTGCCATCCGTTGGCATTTAGGGGCCTTCAACAATCACTGAATTCAGTCTGGTTTAAAAAAAAAAAAAAAAAAACAGTGTAGATCAGTGTGTAGTAGTAACGCTTCAGACCACGTGGGGGCAGCATGTCGCCTGAAAGTTCATATTGCAGTTGCTGTCAAGTTGTCTTCATATCGTCTTGATATTTTATTGAGCTTCTTTGCAATTAATCTGTTTTTTTTATCGACATTATTGCATTTTCCATTTGGATTCTGCGCTTCCCAGAGGATTTTTAATGGTAATTGTGGCACATTTGAACAATTATTGTGATGAGTTTCCTTATTTACACATGGAAGCAGCAGATTCAGATCTCCAAAGAATAGCGGAAAAAGACCACAAATGCAGATGTGATGAAGAGGTCCAGGATGTTGATCAAGAAATAGAACCAAAGAGAGAGCCAAATTGGAGAGGGTTAGACCCTACATTATTTTTTTAATTTAATGAATTGTTTGTGGGGCCTTTCGCAAAGATGCTGCGCAACAGCTCCATTGTGAAGCAAGTCTTTACGCCTCTGTTCAGGTTTACTTGACTCCGTTCATCATCTCTCAGACGAGATGTGCCTCTTTTCAGATCATTTAACAGCTTTGCTCAACTCAACAGATGTCAGTTTAGAATCAGATCCCCCTCTGATCCCGAAGTACGCAGTAATGTAAGAACGGTACTGAGTGTGAGGGCGCTCGCTGGTCCTTTAATTTTAAGTTCACTTTTAGCTGTTGTCGGCAGGTGCAGTCGATGGCGGAGAGGGTGATCGTGTTCCTGCTCAGTCGGGTCGTGGAGCGGCCTTCGTTGGAGGAGGCGTTTTTCTCCCTGCACCCCCGCACAGAGAGCTGCAAAGTGCTGTGGAGGAGCCGCCGGGCCGTCGGCTTCTACACGGTCAAACACAGAGGTGCGGTGGTGGAGGAGCACGCATGTTCAGTTAATGTTGGCAGATTCGTGTGGATCAAAAACAATAATGGATTACAGTGTCTGAGTTTTACGGTACAAGCTGGGACTTCAAACATCAGTAGTGTAAAGTTTACTCCGATTACCTTCCGTAACGGAGCAAATGTCTGGCTACCTTGCACGGCCGTCGTTAGGTTTCCTGTAGCAGCTGCAGGAGTCAGAAAGCTCTGATGAGAGTGAAACTAGATGCACGTGCATGTGGCAATGGATTGATGGACGAGATATCATGAGGTTGGAGGTTGATTCATACCTTTCAAATCTGCATTTCCCCCCGTGAACTCCGATGCAGTCGACTCCTGCACAGGTATTTTGAGGCACAGGCACCTACTTGTTGAATTCCTGTTGCCGAGGTCAACAGCAGGGCTACATTGTCTGCTTGGTTGCCAGTCAACAAAAGTGAGGTGGTGAATATTTTGATATCAAACCACAGGAATGGCTTAGGAGACTCTGTCCTTTTCTTTAAAAGTTTTTTTTTTCAGTGCCCACCAGTTGTTTACATGGGTGGAAATGCATAGAAGAAGCTGCAAAGAAAAGTATGTCTGTGTGGGAAAACCCAACAACTTTGATTTTAATCCGACCTGCCACTGCTGGAACCCGAGTCTGAGCATGGTTTCAGAGTTTGTTGTTTTTTTCACTAAGTGAAGACTTTTCCAGGGATGAGGCATGACAGGTCCATGTCTTCTCAAGCATTTATTCCAGTGAATCTAGGAGGTGGGGCTTGGACGTAATCCAGAGTCTCTGTAACTTTCCACCATGTTTGAGCATCTTTTTTACTGTATCGAATGTACTGATCTCTCCTAAAGTTCAGGTTAGGTTTATTCATTGAGAATTGCAGCCTGGAATGTTTCTCTGGCGATGCCGAACTATCAGAGGCTTTCTTCCGCAGCTCTAAAGAGCCTAACGGTTTCCTTTGACATGGGTGTTGAGTCAGATGGTGAGAGATGTGTTTTTAAGTGGAAACAGCAGGTCCTCTGCGGTTCCAGGCAGCCTGTGTGACGGCTGGAGCAGCTGCCGCTACCTGCTGCCCGTCCTGGACACGGTGCTGGTGAGGAGGAGCTGCAGGAGGAGGGGCTTCGGCCTTCAGATTTTGGAAGATTTCTGCTCCTCGTTCTCCTCGGAGGAATTCCTCGGAGTCAGCTCTCCACTGTCGCCCAGCATGGCAGCAGGTCAGCTGCAGTAATGTTTCGAATTTGTTTGCTGTCAGAATGACCACGAACTGTTTGAATATGTCAGTTTAGAAGTCTAGAAAGCTGTTGAGCGTTTACTTACTTACTTACTTACTTTTTTGTTTCTCTGAATTTGTACAACAGATGTTGAGAGTGCAGTTAAAGTTGTTCACAGTTGTTCTGTGTTCAGTGTTCAGGAAGTTCCTGCAGCAGCACGAGGAGCACCGGGAGCGTCTCTATGAGGTGGAGGCTCCAGGAGGCTGGACTCAGAGGAGAAACATCTGGCTCAGCATCCGGCTAAGCCGCTACGCCCTCGGTACACGTTATACTGGCTTCTCCTGTGCAGAAGGAGTTTCACATTTAGGTCATTTTGATGAAAGTGTCTGATCTCCTCCTTTAGATGTCGGTGAGGAGAGCGCTCCAACTTCAGGACAAAGGCAAGAGAATGAGGGCAACAGTTTGTGTCAGCTGGTGAGAGTCTCATTTTCTCTGAAATTAAAGAACCTCCATGTAGAAAGACATAACTTCTAATCTATAATCAAAGATTATCATATGACAAGAAGAAAACATTAAACCTGGAAGGAATTTTTCACATCTTTTAGCTCCAGTGAAAACAGTGGAACAGTAAACGACACGTACGTTTTTGTGCATTCAGCTCAGCAGATTTGAAACTGCCGTGCGACCCAGGAGCCCACTGCATTGATGTTTGATTGTTCATTTCTGGAGCTGTGATGCCTACTTGTACGTGGGTTTCCACAGCAACATCAATTACATCAAACCTGGTTGGAAGCATTTTTTTTACCGTCAGAAAGATCAGATCATGAACTTGCATCTCTGTCGTTTCACGAAAATCCCAATTATTGCTGCACCTCCAGAGAGCATAGCACGAAGCCATCAACATACCCAGACTTTCTACGTGAGATCGAGTTAGAGCAACGCCAGAGCTGCAGTCAGAAACCGGTTAGAGAAACGCCAGAGCTGCCGTCAGAAACCGGTTAGAGAAATGCCAGAGCTGCCGTCAGAAACCGGTTAGAGAAATGCCAGAGCTGCAGTCAGAAACCGGTTAGAGAAATGCCAGAGCTGCAGTCAGAAACCGGTTAGAGAAACGCCAGAGCTGCCGTCAGAAACCGGTTAGAGAAATGCCAGAGCTGCCGTCAGAAACCGGTTAGAGAAACGCCAGAGCTGCCGTCAGAAACCGGTTAGAGAAACGCCAGAGCTGCAGTCAGAAACCGGTTAGAGAAACGCCAGAGCTGCCGTCACAAACCGGTTAGAGAAACGCCAGAGCTGCCGTCAGAAACCGGTTAGAGAAACGCCAGAGCTGCCGTCAGAAACCGGTTAGAGAAACGCCAGAGCTGCAGTCAGAAACCGGTTAGGGGAGCGCCAGAGCTGCAGCCAGAAACCGGTTAGAGGAGCGCCAGAGCTGCCGTCAGAATCCTGGTTAGAGGAGCGCCAGAGCTGCCGTCAGAAACCTGGTTAGAGAAACGCCAGAGCTGCCGTCAGAAACCTGGTTAGAGGAGCGCCAGAGCTGCAGCCAGAAACCGGTTAGAGAAACGCCTGAGCTGCAGCCAGAAACCGGTTAGAGGAGCGCCAGAGCTGCCGTCAGAATCCTGGTTAGAGGAGCGCCAGAGCTGCCGTCAGAAACCTGGTTAGAGGAGCGCCAGAGCTGCCGTCAGAAACCTGGTTAGAGGAGCGCCAGAGCTGCCGTCAGAAACCTGGTTAGAGGAGCGCCAGAGCTGCCGTCAGAAACCGGTTAGAGAAACGCCAGAGCTGCCGTCAGAAACCGGTTGGAGAAACGCCAGAGCTGCCGTCAGAAACCGGTTGGAGGAGCGCCAGAGCTGCAGTCAGAAACCGGTTGGAGGAGAGCCAAAGCTGCAGTCAGAAACCGGTTGGAGGAGCGCCAGAGCTGCCGTTAGAAACCTGGTTAGAGGAGTGCCAGAGCTGCAGTTGGAGGAGCGCCAGAGCTCCAGATAGAAACCGGTTGGAGGAGCGCCAGAGCTGCAGTTGGAGGAGCGCCAGAGCTCCAGATAGAAACCGGTTGGAGGAGCGCCAGAGCTGCAGTCAGAAACCGGTTAGAGGAGCGCCAGAGCTGCCGTCAGAATCCTGGTTAGAGGAGCGCCAGAGTTGCAGTCAGAAACCGGTTAGAGGAGCGCCAGAGCTGCCGTCAGAATCCTGGTTAGAGGAGCGCCAGAGCTGCCGTCAGAATCCTGGTTAGAGGAGCGCCAGAGCTCCAGATAGAAACCGGTTAGAGGAGCGCCAGAGCTGCCGTTAAAAACCTGGTTAGAGGAGTGCCAGAGCTGCAGTTAGAGGAGCGCCAGAGCTGCAGTCAGAAACCGGTTAGAAGAGCGCCAGAGCTGCCGTCAGAAACGATGATGTGGACATCAAAATACTGCAACTCCAGCTTTCCGCTTTAGCTCCATGTACATTCCCACAAAAAAAATGGAGCATTGTGAATGTTTTTTTTTTTTTTTTATTTATAATCGCTTTAACATAAATTGTACTATAGCCAAGCGAAGTAACTAAACGCAGGACTTTACAGCTCTTCTTCCACTTCCATCACCACATGAAAATGCTCCTGTTGATTTTTGTTTTTGCAACTTCCTAAAGCAGAGCTTTTTAACTTTGTCTTGGATCATTTTGTGTGTTAGTAATGTTTTGATCAGCTTTCCTTTCGATATACTTATCAAGAGTTATAATTATTCACTCTTGGAGGAATCCTCCAGTTCGGAGGATTCAAAGATGTGCTGAAGATGTAAACTTGCAGTTTTCAGGCCTGGCGCTCGTCTTGGTGCCCTCTAGGAAGTGACGACATGCAGAGTTTTTACAAATCATAGGAAGTCACAGGAAAAGTCATTGTTTAGGAGCAGCTGTTTAATTGCCTGTGAGAGCAGGAGTGGAGGAAGTCATAACGATATAATGTACATTGAATTAAGATATAAGTTGACAGCAGATGTCTAAGCTGTTTACAAATCCGCTCTTGTTCTTCATGCAGGGTTGCAGAACGAGCCTGGCCTGCCGGAGCACCTGTAACACAAAGAGTCCTCTGCATGAGCAACAGATTGTCCAACTGAATCAAAGAGAGAACTCCCGGAGCAGCGAGATCCCTGGGACAGGATGTAGCTGTGCAGCCCACGCTGTTAATCTGGACTCCAGACTTCCCAAAAGGACCAAAGTCATGAAACAAACGCTGAAATCTAAGGCCGCTCGGTCAACAAAGCGCGGAGGATCCAGGGGAAATGCAAAAAAACTGGAAGAAGAGACAGAAAGCCATTAGGCAACCATCGCTGTTGTCCAGCATCAGCCCCCAGAGGGGACTGTCCCGCCACTGGTGGTCGACATCCACCTCAGCCCTGGTGGGAACATTATATGGATGTGAAGCAGTTATTTTGTAATAAATGTTTTTTTTCCATATGTGTTGCTGCCTTTTTATATTTCTTGCCTCTCTGGGCTGTTTTTAATTTCTACAAATGATTCAGCCTTGTGGGCTTTGTTTTTGAGTGTGCCATAGCTGCAAGAATGACCAGAAAAAAGGTCTTCCACTAAGGATGGGACTATTCTGTCATAACTTTCCATTTTTTATCCCATTCGCTTGTGAACTTGGAAAATGTGGCTTGATAAATGCGTTAAAGATCAGTTTATGCATTTGTCTCCATAGAGATGTGCTCTGCAGATATGGCATCTCCATAACTTTATTTTGTAGCAGAAAATTAACAAATGTATTTAACTTGGCCAAGTTACTAAATAAATAATAAAAACATCTTAACAGGTGGTGTGTACACTGCAAGGCTCCCACCAACAACTTCCATTTTAGTGACATTAACTGTTTTCTTTTTTTGTGTATGTTTGGATGTCGGTGGCATAAAATTAAGTCCTATATTATTTAGTTATTTTGACATTGAAAATAAATAAAAATGATCGGTACCATGTGTCATATGAGAAGGTTCGGTGTGTCTTTTCGGTTCGCAGATCTGTCTTTTCTCCGCTTCGCTGCCGCGGCCGCCGGCAACTGTGATACTAAGAAACGAGCGCACCTCTCAGGATTACGCGAGTGACCAGGAAGTTTGGAAGCAGGAGGGGAAAAAAGAAAAGAAAAACAATCTCGGAAAGTAAAAGGTTTTCCTGGAAATGAGCCGAATTTACCACAATGCGTCTTTACAGAACAAACCGGTCCACAGTGAGACGTTTGACGGGGAGTGGTCTCCGTCCGCGTATGAGAGGTACGGACTCACCGCCGCCCCGGCCAGCTCCAAACCCGCCCGGAAAAATCGACATGTTATCAGTTTTCCTCAATCTACACATCCCGGTGGCCTAATTTAAACTGTAAAACTGTTAACTGTAAATCCACATGATTGCGGCTGTATTCGGCAGTTGTTGGACATGCTGCGGCGTCGCCTGACGATCAGGAGTAAGAATATGCAGCGACCACTGCAGTTTGGGACGGTTTAAAAGTCCACTTCAGTAATAGTTACGGTGACTGAATATACGTGCATCGATGACTGAACGGTGTGCTGCTCTGTAAATCTAACGTACACGTGCAAAAGTCTTAGGCTTGTGAAGAAATGCTTTAAAAATTAAAGATTTATCACAAGTTTACAAAATAGTGTGTGCATATATATATATATATATATATATATTAAGCATCTATATATATATATATATATATATATATATATATATATATATATAGTGTGTTCAGAACAGCATCAATTCTTGTGGGACCCCAGTTTTTGAGTGACCTCACAAGATAAGTTGTTCCAAACATCTCTGAGAAGTGACAGCGGAGACTGTGTTGATTTTGGCCTCTCTTCGTGTAATCCTGTACAGATAGGATCAGCGTTCTGCGGCCGTGTCCTCTCTCCCAGAACTTCTTTTCCCCCCTTTCTCTGTCTTTCCCCGATGATGGTTCCCGGTGACGTATGTTTGCCGTAGTGGTCCTGCTGCAGAAGAAGTTTTGGACCTGATGGTGAGGTTTATGCGACTGCTCCAAAAAGAAACAGCTGTTGCGGTCTGGGAACCTGTCCAGGGATCACAGTCTCTTCCCAGCCAATATTTGTGCGTGCGGCCCACCCGTATTGATCTCCGGATGTGACTGTCAGGTGGCTCCGCATTGGCCCCGGGTGAATTCCCCGCTGGGGTTCGCTTGTGCGTTTGGCCCAAGTGGGACCCAAATAAGACCACTTTTGGGCCCGTGTCGTGGACTTTGTTCTGGACAGCTGGGTGTGGGTTACAAAGAAGAGTTAAATAGTGCATATGCTCTTTATTAATCCATTCAGTTATAGTTCAGTAAGTGGTTTAATAACTAAAATAACCTTTAAAGGCAGGAAACATAGCAGAGAGAGCACCATAAATGTACCAGGGTGGTGGTGCGTTTGTAGCCTGGCAACAAGTGAGCTGATGATGTCACTGGCAGCCTCGGGAGGTGACGCAGGTGGACTCTGGACAGAAACGTACACCTCAGTGTCTGTGTGCAAAGATGCTGCTTCACAGTAACACGATGATGCCGTCGGTTGTGAGAAAGCAGCCTGGCCTTCGTCTCCCCTGCTGCCTCTGTCTTACATAAAGGAGTGGTGTTCCCAATAGTCCCCAGCACTCCGGCTGGTGTGGGTTCCTGCAAGAGTTCCCCCAATCCGAAGACGCCGAGTCAATCGGTGTCTCTTTTGAAGTCATGCTGAGTGTAGAGGTACCAAGGTTTGAAATGATCGTAGCATGGGCGCCTTAAGAAAGTGTTGTTGGAGGCTCTTTCTTGTTCTCCAGAAGAGAAGAAGCAGTTTCAAATAGTTTTCTTTCTCTTCCAGTGGTCCAGGAGTTCTTCTAGAAGGAAAGCTTCTGGACGTGTCCAGACATTCACTCAGTGACAGCAAAGGTCAAAAGGTACGACAGCAGATCCAGCCGGGGCGCCTCACCGCCGTAGCAGTCTGGTATCATCTCTCATCGGGAGACTCCGAAACGAATCCCGATGCATAGTTTTAACTCTAAAACGCTTTTCAAAACACAGATTCCACCAGACGTTGTCTCCTGTTTGGCGAACAATCAAATCAGTGGGTTCAACTTCTTATTAAAAAATTAGACAAACGGTCAGTATAGGTACCTCATTTAAGATAATAAAAAAAAAAATGTATTTCTGTGTGATGGTAAAGAGAAGTTCAGATGGTGACGATGTGGTTAAAGTCGTTGACAGTTGGCTGAAACGCTGAGGTTTTGTCAGGCGAGGCAAACACTGACTCCGAAGTGAAAAAACAAAAAAAATTGTTTGGCCGCAAGAAGAAATGGCAAAATGTTAAGCTTGAACAGAGAGAAGCCCAGACGTGCAGACGCATGAGACCAAACATCAGCGCAGACGGGACGGCTGAAACTCCAACCACGACTTGTAAATGACTGCTTTTGTCGCTTCGTGTCCCTGCCAGTTCCGCTTCTATGCGCTGTTTATCAAACCCGGCCGCATACATCAGAGGAGGTTTGATGCCGGTGGAGCGGAGGTCGAGCCAAACTTCAGTGACACCAGGAAGGTCAACACTGGTTTCCTCATGTCCTCTTACAGTGAGTAGACGGCGACAAGCACCTGACTTTAAGTTAACCTGCCTCCTCTGCTCTAGTTTTATTGCCTGGAAGCTTTGACGTGTCAGGCTAAGCCAAGCGAGCATGTCAGAAGACTCACAACCTTAAATCCGAACAGGTTGGGACCTGGAGCTGTAAACGGGAATGTTGAGGTTCATGGAGAGAATCAAGGTCGTCCTACCCTCTCTCTGCTCCTCCTCTCTAGGCCCTCTGAAATCACGGAAGATAAAACAGATACTGGTTTTGAAGCGACCCGGTTTCCGCAGCATCTGTTAAAACCTGGCCCTCAATGATTTTATTCATCAGAATAACAAGATCAAAAGGTCGTTTCTCCAGTCTGTTCTTCTCTGCTCTCCAGTTTTCCTCCGGGACCATTTCAGCCTCCTCTCCGCTCTCTGTATTTCTTCATCTCCGTTCTCTCCCTCTTTTGCTCCGCTCTCCTCTCCTCCTCCTTGTTCAGTCCCTCTTCGTCCTCTCTGTCCTTCTGCTCATTTTTTTAATGTTTATTTCTCATGAAAAATGACTTAAGAGCCCTCTGCTGTAATCTTTTGACATCTTTCTGTATGAATGATTTGTTTTCTTTCCTCTGAAATGAGTAATCCAGCGCTTGCTTCGAGTAAGTGAAGTGAAAGTGTAGGTTAAATGATACAAATGTGGGTTTGGTGATGTCATCGGGCCCCAACTCTGAGCTTCAGATGTGCTCTTATCCAAACGTATCCAGCCGTCCTTCCTCAGTCGCATCATTGTGCATCAGCTCAAAACCACAAACTCCACCCAGTCACAGGCTCTGTAGGACGGGTTGCACCCCTGCGGGGATGGCCCCTGATATAAAGCAGATTTTTCTTTTGTAAGAGTAAACATGGTAGTATTTCATCAACTGGATACATGGGAATTTAAATTCTCTGATATGTTGTGAAAATATATCTCTTGTGGGAACCGGAGGTGTGGAGGAGTTCTCACTCTGGGTTGAGGCCTGATAGCAGGTCTATTGAAAAAAAAAAAAAAAAAAAGTCCTGACCATTTCATTAGTATTTAATTGTCAAATTGTCCGACAAATTTAATGGTCGACTATTGTCAGCAAAAAAACCCCCCAAAAAATTCAACAGTCAGCCATCACCTTCCTCTCCACGCCAGCAGAGTTTATATAAAGCAATAAATGTATTTCTAATATAGTTGATTGACAACTGGCTCAGCCAATGGCTATCCACGATCATTTCCTTATCCGTAATCGTCATGCTACGGCATTTAGCAATGAAACCGTTTGTATGTATCGATCTTTTATTTGTTTTTAATGCTGTGAAGCACTTTGATCAACTTATCTTGTTGAAATGTGGTATATGAATAAAGATTGATTTGTTTAATTTCAGCAATTGCACTGCAAAAACAGCCCATCTACAAATAAGCATAATATTCAATAAATTCCCAAACGGTCTGGTTTGATTTATTTTGACCGTCTTTGTCCATGGGTTAAAAAGGTTTTTCTTGACTATAATTCTGTAAAACGTCTGTGGCTGAACTGTATCTTCTGTCTGCACAGAGGTGGAGGCGAAAGGGGAGTCGGACCTCTTGACTGAGGAGCAGCTTTCAGCGGTCGTGAACAAAATAGAGCTGCTTAAGATAACTGACGCGCACCGACCTGCTGGGACCTGGGCCTTCTGGTACCCGGAGTCAGAGATGGACAAAACGGAGCTGGAAACGGGCCAGGAAGTACGGCTGAAGACGCGAGGGGACAGTCCCTTCATATGTGAGTCTGCATTACCTGCCGTTTTGTTCAGACGCTTAAAACGAAAAATCAATAAAAGGATGGTTATTTACATCTGTGAACCGTTTTTTTCTGATTACATCCACTTTGGCTTAGTTTTATTTTAATAACGAGACAAGGTAACGTGCTGTTTTTTATCTGATGTTTTATTTCCCTAATTGTATGCTTCAATAAGGGCCAGATGGTTACATATTTACATGCTGAGGCTTAAATTCTCAGACCCGAATGGATGAATTTTCTTTTCTCATGACTCTACATCATATGAGAATAACCTTTAAAAAGTCCTGTTGAGCACCTAGAGAAGATAGCACTTTCCACTAAGTATCTGAGAAGGTTTAAAGCTTTAAAAAGCAGAAATGTGTTGATGATAATCAATGCATACAAGGTAAAGCAAGAGGAAGCATTTAATGGTCCATCTGGGTTACATCCATTTCCAAGATGTAAACTAACTTACAGCAGAGCTTAATTTTTAGATCACTGTATTCACAGCAACATTATGCTACTTAAAAGTAAACTTCAGGCTTGAACACAAATCATTGATTTAAACTTAAAGATCTTTGAGGCGTTCCATAAATAACGTTCCTCATCTTCCAGTCTCTTTGGCCAAAGTGGACAGTGGGACGGTGACCAAGTGTAACTTCGCTGGAGATGAAAAGGCTGGAGCCTCGTGGACGGACAAGATTATGGCCAACAAGGCAAACGCCAGCACCTCCCAGAAACCTGGAGGAGGAGAGGGAGCAGAGGAGGACGAGTGGGTGAGAGCCAAATCTGTTGTATCCGATGACGGAGCCCGGGCTGGAAAACTTGTTTTGGTTTACATTTTTTAGACCTATACTTTGCAGCCTTCCTCAAAATTTTCCAAACACATTACAATATATTCATGGAAAATGTTTTTTTTTGTGTTTATGACAATGAAGAAAAAAGAATCGTACCCACACAACATTTACATTTAATTTCTAATAAGCACAACAGTAAAATAACGTGTCCTAGTGTCCATCAGAATAATAAGTTGGCCTTTGTTTTTGAAAAACGTAACTATAAAACACAGGTTATGAATACTATGTTTTTTTTCTCATTTTAATCTTAAGTTGTTATGGATTTAAAATTGTAGGCTTAAAAGTAACTAGTAACTAGTAACTAGTTTAAGGAATTAATGTGGAGATGGCAGGAAACTGCATGGAGATAGACGTTTATGTACTTATTAATGCAGGAAGTGTGTTGAAGATTTGTCTCATTTTCCATGCTGGGAAATAATTTAAATGTAGCTTTTTACAATCACTTTTGGAAATGTAAGGAAGTTCAGAAATACCCAAACTCGGTTCCTTACAATAATGCCCCCGACCTGAAAGCTGTGACTCTTGGTTTAAGCTGCTCTGGAACCAGCTTATCTGGCCAACGGTCAGTTTTATTTCAATTCATTTTTGTAGGCTGCTGAAAATTTAAGAACTGGTTTGAATTTGGGAACATGTCCTAAACCAGTTCTCAAATGACGAAGGTGGATGAAGACTATCAGCAGCCTTGTTCTTTGCACACGTGGAGTTACATACATGGCGAGGGGGTTTCCTCTTTGGTTGTCACTAAGAAAACAAACCTGCCAACTAGACTTCTGATTCATGAATAGTCAATCAGTCCGTTATCATCTCCCTTTTTCTATGCATGAAAAAAGTCGCCCAACAAAAATAAACTATCCATGACTTACCTTCATTAAGAAAGGTTGTACAAAGAGAAATGGTACAACTTTTACGTACAAAATGATTAATGGAATTGTGGAAATTATCATATTGTTTTCATTTTCTTTTTCAATAATTACAGTATTATTTGTACTTATTGTCCATCGTTTAATTTTACTGTTAATACTTGCAATTTGTCAGGTGGGGAAAAGTGTAACCTTCAACCTAGAGAAGCAGTAGCTGCTGCTGAGCTGACGTAAACCTTGAGCAAACTTTAAGCAGGCTCATCGAAATGTCGGAAATGTCTGCTATTTGGAAATCTGTCAAAATAGATGGCGAATTCAGTGCTGCAGCCACTGCTACCGTTTGCAGCTGCAGAATTTCACGTAACCGATAGGACATAGTTGCTTCCTTTTATTTTAAAATTTTTGTTCATTACTCGCTCAAAATCAAATGACTCGGGAGGAAAAAAATCAGTACATCACTATATATGCGCCTTAACATGATTAGGTAACGTAAACTCTGGCGTTCAGAACATGATGATGGCGGTGCCTTGGAAAAACCGAAACCAAAGCGAGCTCACTCTTCTCACTTTTTCTTTCTCCCTCAGGATGACTGAGGACACCTCCTGGTGCTGATCCAGTCTCCAGGGTGGGCATGTGGACACAAAATGTTCTTATGTGACTGGGACCTGACGCCTTGTGTCACCTCTGCAGAATGGGACTGGGCAGGTTGTGTCTTTGAGACAGCGCTCATCTCGTCCTGTCATTTTTAAATTAGACCCCCCTCTTATTTAGGATCACCCCACCGACCCTGACGCACAGACGGATCCATTCCCTGCTCTTAATTGCTGCAATAATAGTGTAATAATAATGTAATAATAGTATATCAGAATAACTTAATTCATGTCCTGTCATCATATTTAGAGCTTTTTTCACACTTACATGTTTCCTGATATAAAGCGTTGTATTTTTCACAATGATTTTTGAGGTTTTTTTTGCATATTCAGCTCTATTACTACCACAGCTGCTGTATTCGTGGCGTTGACTTCTCGTTACATGTTTATGTGTTTTGTACAGACTTATGGCCTTGAACAGTTCGAGTGAAAGATCCACATAAATGTATGCCAGACAACTGGACCCAAAGTCTACAACTTAAATGAAAATGTCTCACCTGGTCATAGAGGCTTCTAGCATCTAGGTGATTTCTTTATTACTGTGCAGCTTACTGCACATGCTCAGTAGTATTTATCCTACGCTTTTTCTTCTTGACCTTTAAGGTTTGTAGTATAAAGACTTTGCATGATATCGTTCTGCCCCAAAATGTCTCTCTAGGTTTTAGGGAGAATTGCTGTCTGGACTGCTACCCACATGAGTACCCACGTGGGTCGCAGTCCAGAAAGCAGTATTTGCGGTTTTCTGTGGAGCACATTTGGTTATGCAATGTCAGTGTTGCTGCCTAGACATAACGCACTGATTTATTTTGTTTGGGGCTCATGGCAAGGTCTCGGTTGGCGTATTCCATTTTTAAAACTAGTTTATGAAACGTGGGTCCGATCCGGCCGCTAGAACACATGCCAAAGCAAAAGTCCTACCCAGTTCACGACCTCGATGATCCATCCCTCATAGCTCTTGCCAGTGCTGTAAGAAGTCCAGATTGAGCCCAAATGTTTCTGCTGTCAGGGACTGAACTCTCGAGTTGTATTTCTGTGTTGGTCGTCTGACCAGTCGCACGTATTCATTTTGCAGTACTCTCATGAAATGGATGTGGTACCTTCCCGTACCTTCACCTATTGTGATGGGGCAGCGGTGGGCTTTCTGTAAACGAAGGTCCCAGACCTTCGACTGAACCAGTATGGTCGCAGAATTACTACTAACACCTTGGATCAGCTAGTAATTCATTTGCATTCCTACTCTAGTCTATATGTTTTGTTGATTCTCACCTGGCTGTCCCTCTGTATCTGGATATCATATTTTGAAGTGAACCCGGTCGAGGGCAAATAGCAGCAACTTAAATGGTGTCGGTGTTTTGGCTTCCTGTGCAGCTTTACTGCAAATAAACTATGGGAAAAAGTTAAATGACCAGCTCAACTGCAAAATGAGATTTATGTCTAATTTTTATGGCCTGCATTGTCTTCTACTAGTTTTACTCCCCCACATTAAGTATCAACTGTTTAGTTATGCAGCCAAAAACCCATAAATGTGCCTCAGACTGTGAAGCACCCACTAAATCATCTAAGAGGTCAATGTTTTCGGCAGCTGCTGAAGGCGAAAAGCAGATGTGACTGTAGTTGTTACACTCTGTGAGTCTGCGTTTTAATGACACAACACATAACACACTGCTTATGAACTTGTGCTTTGGGTATCACTGAAGAGTTTGAATAAAGTTCTGTGATACATGATTCCTTCACTTTGGATGACTTGAACCGTTGCAGAGCACAGTTCACCTTAAAATTTGTGTCTGATTACTTCCACAGATATCTCAAAGGTATTTAAAGGTAGGCTAAGGGACTTCTGGATTTTGTCATGTCTGTTGTTATTGGAGCTAAACATCAGCAGAAAATTTAGGGTGATCTCCTTCCTCCCCTTCCCTCCAGGGCTCCCCAAGAAAACTCGCCTCATCAAGAAATCACCGGAGCCTCTCCCCATCCAGAACACCTTACCTAGAAGACATCCTAACCAGATGCCCGAGCCACGTCGTCTGGCTCCTCTCGATGTGGAGGAGCAGCAGATCTACTCTGAGCACCTCCAGGATTACTGAGCTCCTCAGCCGGTCTCTGAGGGAGAACCCAGACCCCCTGTGGGGGGAAGCTCCTTGAGCCACCACCTTATCGTGGTGGAGTTTGCATGTTCCAAAGATCATAGGAGCTCAATAATCTGGGGCTTTATGGTAGGGTGGCCCAAGGCATACAGGTCCTAGGTGGAGGAACCGAATGAAGCGCGGGTCATAGACCCATATGAGTTACCATACTAATTCCCCATTTTATCTTGCCTGAATGTGGGCTGCTGGGGACGCCATCTGGAGGTGGGGCTCACTGGCAAGGACCTAGTGGCCAGGGCCGTACCCATGGGGCCGGGCCGAGCACAGCCCGCAAAGGTAACGTGGGTCCCCCTTCCCGTGGCCTTACCACCCATGGGAGGGGCCATAGGTGTTGGGTGCCGCCAACCATCTAACTTCCAGGAGAGTTTACACAAAGCAATAGTGTATGTTTCTGCTTAGTTTGTACTAATCCAGCATCGGCTAAACTCGACAGTATTTTTTGATTTTGTAAACGCCTGCCGGCAGCTCTTGATGCATTTCAGCGGGAACCTGCTGAAGGAGCTGACAGCCAAAGCCAACTTCAACAGACCCTGGATGGGTGTGGATGGGAGCCGGCTTCCCTGGCTGTGCCCCGTTAGGAAACAAAAAAAGGCTTTAAACCCGCTCTCCAGAAATCAATGGGTCACGTGACGTGGTGGATGTGACTTGAGCTAAATGAAGGTGGGACCCTGGCGGTTCAATCCTGGGCCACAGAAGCTGCCTCTGGGGATCTGGAGCATCAGTAGGGGGTTACATGTTAAATTATAATTCAGACCCTAATGAAAAGTACTCAATGAAAAGACTCGTGTATAGGATTTTATTGTTGTTTTATTATTAAAAAAATAATTTCAAGAACAAAAATGACTAGATTATTTGATTACATCATATAAAATACACACAGAAATGTGCAAATGTTAAGAATTGCATCTGGAAATTGACAGGAAAAACAAATCGCTGATGGATTTTAACCGTTGCGCTGAAAGTTAATTTGGATCCGTTTATCGTTAGAGCATCCGATCTGATGGACGATCAGTCCAAGCAAACATTTATCATGAGCTCTTTTCTCGGCAGCTGCTACAAGCAGAGGAATTTCTAAAAGTGTTTTTTTTTCTGTGTAGAAGCACAGATTACTACAGATTAATGCCATATGAGCAGCATGTGCAAAATTCACAAAGAGGAGTAAAAGCTTTACATTTTCCAAATATAAAACTTTTAAAATAACTGTATAAATAATGCACATTAGTATATACATACACACTCCCACACTCTTATAGTTTGTGCTAAACTTTATGCTGCACAGTCATAAGTCAGTATATTGAGGGACTGAATTAAAATTCAATTAAAAAATACTTTATTAATCCCCGAGGGGAAATTCAATTTCCTGAATCCGGTTTAATTATCCAGGTTCTGATGAAATTTGATTACCATTATGTGGACGTTTATTTGCAGCTCTGAAAACTGACGGAGCCCAAAAGTACGACTGCTACTGTCACTCTAGATCAGCAGTTTCCGCTTCAAACCACTGCAGGACGACGTCTTTGTTCTCCGCAACCCACTGGATGTTGACTCGAGTCTGTTCAATGGCCTGGAGCGCCACCCTGAAAGCATCCTCCATCTTGTACGTCTCTGCAAACCGCTCCAGCTGGACGCACAAACATGCACATACACGGAATCAGAGAGCTGAACGAAGCAACGAAAGCATGTTTTTATTATTCCTGTAAGTAACCGATGGTCTCCTAACGGGAACCGGCTGATTTGCTGCTTGGCCAGCTCAGTCTGGTAACATTTAACAGAACATAAAGGATACATTTTGACAACAATTAAGGGCGAAAAAGTCAATAAGCAGAAAAAAGAAAATGTAAATGTAGCAGATAATTAACTGCATTATATAGTTAAGACGCTGAAAGTTGCATCTAAAATTTTGAAATTTATAAAAATGAATGAGTAAATAGTCAAAGTCATAAATGAATAATGGCGATGCTTTACAATAGTATTACTGAATTTTTAAAAAAAACACACAATATTTGGTCTGAACTTTCACCAATACTTTCAACTAAGAAATGAGCCATTTAACTGTGAACATATTTGGCAAAATATTTAGTTGTAAATAAAATTATAATAAAAAATATACTAAAGGGATAGCAAATTATTCATGTAAGATCATTTAAAAACAAATTTATATATGTAATGTTTAGTGTAAACGGAGTACCCAGACTGCTTTTAGGTTTTATCTCAAAGGTCAGTAAAAACGGCGCCTCCTGCATCATGCCTCATCATTAACGTGCGTCATGATGACAGAGGCGGCTGATTTTTACCAGTAGGGTGTATCTGGTTTTTGTGCAAAATTAGTCATCCCATGTAACCGGAGGAACGTGATATTTCAGCCGACACCACTGTAATGAGAAGATAACAGAAGAGCAAATTACCTCCTCCAGCTCAAACTGTGTGTTGAACCTGCTGCTCACTGACTCAATCAGCCACGCTCCGCTCCTGGGAACAAGTCCGGACCATGTTAGAAAAAGCATGCGCGCACGCACGCACACGCACGCATGCACGCATGCACACGCACGCACACATGCACGCACGCACACACACACACACACACGCATGCACACGCACGCACACACACGCATGCATGCACACACACGCACGCATGCACGCACGCACAGGCACACACACACGCATGCACACGCACGCACGCACGCACGCACGCACACACACACTAAATGAATACATACATAAACAAAAATGTGGTGTGTATGAACTGTTTTATCCTCAAAAACCCAAAAGAGCCAACAGACCCAAAGATGTCAGGATGGATTTTTAAGTCTTTTCTCATCATTGGATTTATACATTTCCATGAGCAGGGGAAGTGAAAGCCTATCTCCTCTGCATATTTATGCTAGGATACCAGTCTTTTTGGCTTCCTGGAAACACAACAAACAGCCGAGACTTTATGGTGACGAATTAATGATAAGGAGTGACTTTTGTACTCTTTGGTAAATTACATGATTTGTTTATTCACTTTTATTTCTTTTTTCCAATGTACCGTTCATTATCATTGGGAGTTTTATGGTTCTGCTTTGGTACAGATCACAAGTATCAGGAAGCTTCTCTAAATAAAAGCTCCTGATAAAGCTAAAGAATTTAATTATGATGCCCAGGGAGATATATATATAAAATATATTAAATATATATTATCCAGTATTTTCATAATAAAGCTTTGATTGACTAAGCCTAATTGAGAAAAATCCTATATCCATGTCCACAAGCTCACTAGATGACAAACCTGTCTGCCTTTTAAAGAACTGATGAGCTCTGGCCATAAACTGTATAGGAGAAGTGGAAAAAGCTGTGTTACAAAGCTGTGAGTTAAACATTTGACTGTTGTGAATCATATTTGGAGCCAGAGGTGACAGTTTTCACTCAAGAACAGGGCAGAAATCAGAACTCTATTAAGTTATGGACTTTTTTTTTCCAAAAGAACCACAAGCAGATCAGAGCTGATCCAGGTAATGACACCATCAGTGTATAATTTTATGAGAAAAGCCAACTTTTTTTTTTCTCTTTCCCAATAGGAGCCTAGACCTTTAACAGCAATTCTGCACTGGCGTCTTTTTTACAAAGTGAGGACATCCATCTGTTATGGGCACGCTGCTGTCTCTGTGGAACATCAAGGTGGTTGTATCAGCCTGAGAAAAAGATGAGACGCGACCTGTGAAAACAAACACAGAAGAGTCCAGTTTGCAGCGTTTACCCCTGATTGATGTAGTCCCAGTGTGCTCTGACGAAGTTCCAGGCGAGCGCCTGCCCGGCTCTGTTCTCAGCTACGTAGGTAATTGTGGAAGCAACATCCATCAGGCGTATCTTCTCAGGGTACAAAGTGTATTCCAGGTATCTGAAAGATGAACAAGACTTAAATCAGTTAACAATAACTGTACGTTTGCGGTTTACCTTATTGAAGGAGTTATTATAAACGTCACCTGTTCAGCAACCAGGTCTCCTTGGTGCAGGACAGAGCTCGTCGGAGCTGGTCCTTCTCTGAAGTGTCCGTGGACCTCTGATACATCTTCCAGGCAAATTCCCACTCTTTTTTCCCGCCAGCAGCCACGGCTTCGCAGTAGATGACAGACCGCAGGTTGGGGTGGATCCTAAACCACAAAAAAAAAACAAAAAAAAAAACATAGGCTTAATTTTTTCCATGAAAATGGGTTGAGGGAGGAACCATTTTCACATTTCCTTACTTTTGTTGAACTGCTGACAGGAACCTTTAACAGTTTGAGTATTACAGACATGCAGAGTACTTTGTTTTACAAACACCACTGCAAACTGGGAAGGGATTGCTCTTGGAGTAAATGAAAATGAATTTAATGACAAAGATGACGAAGTGTGACAAATGTGAAGAGGGTGGACTGTTTTTTCCAGTTTTACTGAACACATTTCTCTGCATGACAATACACACAAGTGCTCGTACAAAAACACATGTTCATGCAATGATACTTAATGTGAATATATATGTCTCTATTTTAAAGTTGGACCTGAAGACACTGATTCGGAAAGTGTAAAAGCACTGAAGATGGTTGTTTGTCGACACTTTTGTAATTATTAGGAATGAGATCATGATCTACTGTCCATCAAGGAGTTTAAATGTCCTCAAAGGTGCCACTTTAAAAGTAACTTTAATGGAGAAAAACAAAACAAAACACTAAACAGATGACACAAGCATGACTGGGTTACACCCACCTTTACTGAACCTCTGATTGAGAGTAAAGCTACAGAAAATGACAAAAGCTTCACAGTTAGATCCTTTTTTAATTAATCTTTTTTTTTGTTTTTAATTTGAGACAAACGAGGCACACAAATTGTACTTATCCCAGTCCATACCTGTTGGTGCTGCTGTTGCTGTTCATCCAGTCCGCAAACTTCTCTTCAGCCATCTCGATGCATTCTGGCAGTCCGTTGGAGCAGGCCACCTCGATGGCAGTGATCTGGTTGTGTCTTTAGTCAACATAAATGTACAAATACGAGGCAAGAGTTGAGATGCACGTGGAAAAGGTATCTGGCTAAAAGTATCTTGAATTGAACATACTCCTCAAACTTAAAGTCATAAAAAAAATCTAGTTTCACAATGAAATGTAGAATAAACTGGGACGTCAAATATCCCTGAGTTGTAAAAAACATTTTTTTAACAATGTTCTAATGTGGAAATCTCCAATCTTTTGAGAAAATGGACCTGGGCTTGAATTTGGTTTATTTAGTCAGATTTGCATAAAGAGGATATTAATGGGTTGGCCGTGCAGCAAAAACAACCACAACAACAAAAAGCCCATATAGTTTCAAATGAAAACTGAAAATCCCAAACCTTTTGCTTTCCTAGACCTTTCATTTTTGACCCATGTACTAATTAAATAATAGCTCTATAGTTTAAATAAAAAGACATCTAAATCTTACACAAAGATCAACAGCTCAACAATCGTTCTGAGACAGTTCGAGAAGATTGTTGCAGAGGCTGTTGTGGAGACGCTCGTGTCTGCTGCAAAACCAAGACAAGATCTAAAACAGGCCTAAAACATGCTGACTAGATTCATTAACTCATTTGAATCTTAAGAAAAAAGACTCTACAACATTAATCTCTATTGTGAATTAAACAACAGACATTATTCTCACCTGAAACTGCTGTGAGTGTACAGCAGCCACCTGCCACTAACAAACTAACTAACCAAACTACAATATCTTACAGCTTCTTTAAGACTGCAGTTATGTAAATCTGTGGATGATTAACCTGTGATTCATTTAGACAACTTGACAGCATCATGATAAGTGAAAAAAACATTTCCTTACTGTAAAGAGTGATCATCTGGGACTGTTGACGAGTCTGTGTAGTTCCTGAAGAAGTTATACAGATCTTTGACCTGTTCTCGCAAGTACACCTGCGAAAACAAACAAGTTCGTGACTGGCTTTCAGGACAGAAGGAAGCGTCAGAACAGGATTCCTCAACATCTGTTTAAAGTTTTCTAATGTTGAATTAACTTTAACAGCAGCAAATAAACTTTATTCTGGCAAATCCGTCTAATACAGCACCGCTATAACTCAGTGCAGTGAGTGATTTTGATAACAAGATAAGATTTTTAAGGCGTTTCATGGCACATGCCTGCATTGGTCCGTACACCTCGGAGCGGTCAAACATTTGGATGAAGTAGTCAAGATTCCTGACTGCTGACTCCCAGGGGAGGAACTCTCTCTCCTCGTGGAGGAAACGGGTCGAATTCAGAGCCAGAGTCACGTCGACCTGTTTGGCCCTGAGGAAAACAGACATCAGCCTGTGGTAAGAGGTCAGTCGGCTCTTTGGTGACGACTATGATGCAGCTGGCGTGAGGTTGTAACCACTAAAAATGAATCGAAGTGAAGCGTCACCGCTGACCACAAACTCTACCGTCACAACTTAATGTGATGTGCATGTCGAGTGCATGTTTAAAGATGGCCGGATTCGCAAACTGGTATCAAGTGTATAAGTCTTTTCTCAGCTAATTTAATTTAAACATAGACTTTTCACTGTAACACATGTCAAACTGACTCCTTTCAGTGCTCTAAAACAATCAATAAATTGCTCACAGTAGCGTTGCCACGACTTGGTTTCATCCAAATCCTCTAATGTTGTTTTAAACTTGTGGCGATCTCTCAACAAATGGACGACGCCTCAATATATCATGGATTTTAAGAGGTTAGTGCGGGCCAAAGTAAGTACCGTGCCAAGTTAAAGGCATCATCGATGAGCTGTCCTCTGTTCATCAGCGGGATTTGCTGAAAAAGACAAAAAACATCCCAGGTAAGAAAGTTTAATTTAAAATTTAAGGACCTTTTTGTGCTGGTTTTGTGTCTCAAAAATCCTCACAAAAGTTAAACCGTTCATTTCTACGTCCTCATCCTGGTTAATTGTCTATTTATTTCTATTTATTTGGGTAAAAATTGATTTTGTCTCATAAAATGAGCATTATCATATTCATATATACTTACTATACTTTTACACAAACTGATAAGTTTTGACCACTGAACATGAAGCAGTTTCATCTGCTGTCAACAAAGATGTAAATGTGCTGCAGCGAGGCCAGAAGAGAAGAAACCGTCGGACATACTGACGTTTTCATAAAACACAGCTACAAATGTTCTTCTGGTAATGTCACCAATGACTGGCAATCAAGGACAGGAAGGGGAGGAGTCAGGCTAAAAAATGCTTTATAATGAGATTTTTGGAAAATTTGAATCATATCTGGTTATTTTTTTTTCCATTTCCTGAAGATTGTATTTTCTTGATTCATGTCAGGTCTTAAGTGGTCTTGTTTTCAAGAGTTGTGTAATTCTGGTTTTACCAAAAATATTTGTATTCCTTACCTACAAAGGTTATTTAATCTTAATCTTTTTAGGGGTTTTATTGTTACTCATAAAAATAAACTCCAGTAGTCTCAGAACCAAGTCATTCTCTGTCCTTTCTTTTCATTTTATGGATTTAATAATTAAGCTTAGTCCTGCATTTACAGTTTAATTTTGCACCTTCAGAGGAAATCCTTGGATTCTTCCTGCAAAAAGCAGTTTAGAAATGATCTTAGCTGAACCGAAAGTCTTAGTGGTTGGGTTTGCGTGCATCTTGGTAACCTGTAAAGCCATCGCGTGGCCTCGTACTCACATCGCGGTTGGTTTCTAGCTGAGTCAGCAGACGCTGCCAGTTCTCCGGGTTGTAATTGACTCGGTAGTATCCAGTACAGTTGACGTTAGCCAGGATCCACTCTCCCCTCTTAGAAATGAATTCCTCCTTTTTTACTGTTCAAAAGTCAAAAATTCATACGTTGTAGTCACAGCAAAGCACAAGTTAACGGTAAAGCGCAAAGAAAAATAAAACGTTCATACAGCAGAAGGTCTGGTCGTCTGGACGTATAATACTGATTTACTTCTGTCATGTCATTTCCTGTCCAGAAACACACTCCTTCCTAACAAACACTCAGACTTTATGCCCTTTCACACATCCTTTCCTGTGTATCTTTGGCTCTTTTATTACACATGACCACCTTTGTGGGCCTAAAAGTCAACATGTTCAATGTTTTCCTTCATACGTTTCTATACTCTTGAAATGGGAGGTTTATGAGAAGAAATCGTTTCTTGTTTCTTAAATGTAAAACCAAAACCGCACGTGTAAACCGTGTGTGAACTCTGAGGCTCTGTGTTGTGTATGTTGCGTGTTACCTGGGCCTCTGACGTCCAGCCAGACCAGAGAAGTCTCCGAGTTGTTTGACATAAACTTGATCGGGACGTGCCACCAATTACTGATCAAACAAACAACGAAGTGTTACGAGCGTATGTTCTGACATAATTCAGGAAATTAAGTCAGCACCGAAGTGTATGGTTACCGAAGCATTTTAAATAAAACATAACAAAAGCGCAGCAATGTGCAAACAGGGCAGGAAATCTAATCTGCCTCATGATGACCAGATTAGGTGCAATAGCATGGTGTCACAGTCAGTCATGAAATACACAGGTTCAAAACGGTGACTCAAAGCACTCTGCGGCGCCAAAGGTGTAATCAGCAGCAATGGTTTCATGCAGGCCCGGCAGAGAAATACAAACAAACAAGGTGGCCAGCGCAGAACAGCTTTCTTCATTTTGACAGCTTAAACTTACACGACAAATGAACTCTAAAGGAATGTGGCGATTAGTTCTTTTTTTTGGAGCGAGTAAGAACTATGTTGGGCATGAGTGGTATTTGAGGTCATTTAGTTATATCACATCAGTTTAGTATTGTCAGGATTTTGCTTTTTTTGTTGCTTTTTTTTGTGCTTTCTGGAAGGGAGGGAGGCTGTGCTGCATCTGTACCTGGATTCGGCAGAGTCGTTGAAGAGGAACTGCTTCTGGTACACTTCTCCATCGACCGTGTTGATGGTGATGACGGGATAACCCATTTGTTCAGTCCAAGGTTTCATCAGCACAGGAATGTTGAAACTAACCCTGTCGTAGCTCTCCTGCCAACAGCACACACGCTCATTAAATAGTTCATCATTTACTTCCAGATCACAAGTGTTTCCGCTGTCTTCTTACTCTGAAACAACCACATTTTACCTTTTCGATAGAGTTCCACAGGTCGTTTGAGTCTGTGTTTCCTCCTTTGAAGGTCTTGAGGTAATTCTGAAACACAGGAAAACATGGAGAGAGAAAGGTTAAAGCAATCAGCTTCTCCACTAAGGTCAGAATAATTACTCTCAGGTGGAACGTTGGATTTTAAATTGATGGGGCAAATTTGGAGCAGCTCCATCCTTTGCCCAGATGTAAGCTAAATGTAAACCTTCATGTAGGTACAGCCACGTACAGGTACACGTACTTTATCCAGACTTACCCAATAAAATGTAGCAAATATTTCTCACCACTGTAATGTGTAATGATAGTGTACATTTAAATGCTCCCTGGACACATGGAGGTGTTTAGGGGCGTGTCCAAGCAGGTAGAGGCCCCGAGGCAGACCCAGGACATGCTGGAGAGGGAATGCCTCTATATTCTCCTGGAAGAGCTGGGGGAGGTGGCGGGAGGAGGGGAGGTCTTCACCTCTCTGCCCAGGCTGCTGCCCCATCAACATAAATGTACGCCAGGTGGAAACTTCTTAAGCATTCAGAAATCGCTAAATTATAGTTTGATTAAACTGTTTACATAAGAGTTTGTGCGCAATTATCTGGCGCCAACCAAACCAGGGCCTTTCACCGACCCAGCAGTGCATCGGACATGAACTGTCGAACACATAACACTTCTCTTCTTTTTCTTTTTTTACACACTCAACAACACTGCTGGGGAAGTGAAACAAGCATAAACAAGATTGAAAGAGATCTATGATATTTTGACTGCCTTTTAAAGCAAAACATTGGATATCTTCACTGTGGCGGGTTTTGCTTCTCCACCCGTGATATAAGTCATGTCATGCAGTATGGTGACAGTCTGTCCCGCCAGCGGCAGTTAAAGGGATCAGGGCATAATTTTAGCCACCAAAAAAAACTCACTCTCATCCCATTGTTGAAAGCGTTTTCCCCCACGAAGTCTGCCAGCATTCTCAGCACCATTGCCCCCTACGGAGTAAACACAAATCACATGTTAACAGAGCATGTGTGGATAAAATAAACACTTCTAGTCAAGAGCGTCTGGGTTCGCAAACTTGCACATCTTTGAAGCAATGCCTTCTAAAACGGGGTTGCACCCTAAAGCAAATAAAACTGGTTTAAAAAAC
The DNA here is from genome assembly GCA_014839995.1 of Xenentodon cancila. Taxonomy (NCBI): domain Eukaryota; kingdom Metazoa; phylum Chordata; class Actinopteri; order Beloniformes; family Belonidae; genus Xenentodon; species Xenentodon cancila. Next base: position 7,205,135 of record CM026199.1, on the reverse strand, counting down.
TCAAACAAACAAACGGTCCACCCGCCTCTCACCCAGCTCAGAGCGGGTTCAGGTGAGGTGTGACTGTCTGGGACGTGCTTCCTAAGGGAGGGATGGACCGGTTTATGGATTACTGCTCCTCTGACATCATGATTCGGTTATGTTTGCTTCTGCAGTGTGTCCTGTCATCATGCTGTGATCTAAAGAGGTCTTAAAGGCTTTCAGAAACAAAATATGTCTATGAGCTTGGAAAAATGTAGATACTTATATTACTGCAGTGATAAAAAGGCTGTTTTTCTTTTTTTCTTTGACTGATGTAGGAATGATGGAGGGAGAACATCTGCGATTTTCAAAAAGGCTATAGGAGCGCCACTCCATCTTGCTTCCAAACATATGAAAATGTTGGCCAAGACCAGACCTTTATGATTGATACATCCAAGATATGGAGAAAAGCAAACATTTGGTACGCACCGATTGTTTTCTTTTCTTTCCAACTTTTTTTTTTTCCTGACGTAGCTGTGCAAAACATTTCACTTCAAAAGTTCTTTGCTTTAACGCTCAGCTGCAAAATCCGTTGTGTTCAAATGTTCCCTTTGAGGCTTCCTCCCAGCATGTCTCACATGCTGGTGAGCATTGTGAGGCCAACAGCTGAAGTTATTCAAAGGTTTTGTTGGGAAGTCTTTAGGTCCTTTGACAATCTTTGCATGTAATGGACTGATGAGTCCGAGTCATCTGAGATCTGTACCACTTAAGGATGACTTTGCTCACACTTGAGTATTTAAAAAGTTATTTACACATCGTTTAAACCTCTTTTTCGTGATTCCAGGTGCCTCACTTGCATGGAAAAACAGCAGGATGCGTAATTTCAGAGTTTCAGATAATAAAGCTTCTATCAGTCTTCCGTGAAGAAGTTCAAATCATTGAAACCCCTGACTTTGATATAGCGGTTGGTGTTGCATGTGGTTACAGTGGTCACAAGGCAAACTTTGCCATTCTACCTTGGCGTAGCTTATATCATCAAACAACCCGAAGATCTCGAAAGATGTCTGGACCTCTTCGGGTGGCATACTGAGAGGATGGGACGAGATCAGAGCATCCCTCGCAAACGCTGAATGGAGGTCATTCATGATGAGCATGTCTTTCTGAGGAAAACAGAGATGAGGCGGTTGAGTGGCACAACAATATCAGATGATGCAATTTATTTGCTTTATTTGTGGTTTCTGAAATGACCAATGTGGTTACAAACCAAAAAAAAAGCAAAGAATTTCTCTTATGATTGTATGTGGCTTTACTATGAGGAAAAATATATATTTTATTGTTTTCTGGGTCTTGTTGTCACAAGCAAACATTCATACGGACTCGTTTTGAATAAGCCAGGCAAAGTTCCTTTGACGTCTCTTTGAAACTCTGAAACAAGACGATGGTTATACAAAAAAAGGGTTTCACAGTATAAAAGAAAAATGCAAGTCAAAGATCAGGTGGCAAAATGTACAACAATCTTGTAAAGTAAAAAATCTGAGTTTTATTTCAGATTTTCAGATGTGAGAACTCAGACATATCGTTTTAGACTCAGTGTGATTTCTAGGCAGTCAGGACATCATTATCTGAGATCCTGAGAGCATCTGGGGAATGTTCCTCAGCTAAGGATGGTTATTAACTCCACAAAAGGTTCAGCACTTTGGAGGAAGCCTCTTGAACGAAGATCTCAAGAAAGCAAGACAGAAAAGTTTCTTTTGTGAAACGATCCTAATATTAAGCAGGTAGCCTGCAACAACACTAGTTTATTTTTTCTGGTCAGTTCTGTTAATACAGATGATAAAAACGCAGAGTCTGCCTTCACCTGTCTGTGTGGATGTCTGTTGGATACTTGCTGACATCCCGACCTGCAGTCCTCATCCCCTTGTATCACCGTCTATCCATATATCACCCATATTCACAGAAGTCTAATTGGACTACCAAGGACAGTTACTAATGTATCCTATCTTGTACCTTTGACTGTGTCTCTATGTCTCTATTCTTTCTTATTTCTTGCTCTATCCGGCTGGCCTTCGGCAGGAGGGTCCCCCCTCATGATCCAGGTCCTGCTCAAGGTTTCTTCCCTCTTAAAGGGGAGTTTTTCCTGCCACTGTTTGGCTTAAGGTTTTTCTTCCACTAGGGGAGTTTTTACTCGCCGCTGTTTATGTAATAATTGCTCGGGGGTCATGTTCTGGGTCTCTGGAAAGCAGCTACAGACAACTTGTGTTGTAATAGAAGCTATATAAATAAAATTGAATTGAATTGAATTGAAGTAATCGGACGGAAAAAACATATTTACGCACAACCTCCAACTTGGAGGAAATAATGCTGCTTCTTCTTTGACTTTGACCAAGTAATGAAGATATATATTCTCAAAGATATGTTTTCTGCATAAGTTCCTGTCAAACGAAAGCTTCCCAAGTCTGAATCCATATTAGAGTTAAAAAAAAACACAACAACTTTGGTGCTGATGTGAGCGTGACGAACAGGTAACCTACTAAATGACAGCGTGCTGTCGGGAACTTACTATTTTGAACGAAGGCTCAACATGATCCACCGCAAAGTATGACATGTAGGTGGCAAAGCCCTCGTTCAGCCAAATGTCATTCCACCATTTCATCGTCACCAGATTTCCAAACCACTGTTGACAAAATGAGAAGGAATTATTAACAAAAGAGGCAGCATTCGGTCCACACCTGTCAGAGGGTATCAGCTGAGGCTGCCGGGAATTCTCTTTTTACAATGTAAGGAATGTGATCTATAAAATACATTCAACTCTTACCTGGTGTGCTAGCTCATGGGCAATGACAGTGGCAATCGCTTCCTTGTGCAACCATGAGGATACTCCTTCCTCGTAGAGTAAAACACCTTCCTGGTATGTGATAAGTCCCCAGTTTTCCATTGCTGTGAAACTCAAGTCTGGCACTGCAACTTGATCTAAAGAAGTCACACAAGGAGGACAAAACAATTACAAAACTTAAAAGGTGTAATCCAGCTCAAATGTCATAAAACTTTGAATAGAAAAAAAAAGCAAGTGCAGCCTCTTTGTGCTATATCAACTACCCCACTGGTAAATCTGTCAGCTCTTAATTTGACCAGATTAATCTCGATTAAATCTCAACTGAAGGCCTTAAAAACAGTGCATGCCTGTCAGCTAACTGTGCCTGCATCTTCAATACAAAGAATTAGTCTGGTCCTTCTGGATTTTGGTGGACTCTTGTTTTCTAAGGGCCAGTAATAACGAATGCAGAAAATAAAACTGCCTTCTGATGACGTCCAGACTAGTACGAACTAAAAAACATGCCGAATGCCATGCGGACCTGGAACGCCAGTGAGTGACTGGTAGTAAAAACTTGCTGATCCAAAGTGTTATCATTTTTGGCTTCATCTTGGTTGCATTGAATAACGGTTCTTGAATGGTCCCCATGAGTCATTGCATAAACCCCGCCTCCATCCTGTTGCGATTGGCTCGGTACATTCCACACCAGTGGAAATGGCTGCTTGCGCCTAGTTCGTGAGAATCTTTGGGACGTTAACAGGTCTTTTCAGGTATCTGTAAAACTGTTGCACCAGCCCACTAAATTCACAAATGTGCAGCATCTTCAAAGACAGAGACGAAACAAATCCCTTGCTTGTTACATTTTGAACACCAAATCCGTATCGATGATGCAGACAAGGTCTTACCGAGCTTGTTTAGTTCATATTCGATTTTGAATTGCTTCTCGTAGAAACTGAGTATGTATCTGGTGATGTTATCAGCATACTTGGTGTGGCCCGCTTTAACGGCTTCAGGGCGGGCAAACGTCTGAAAGAACAAAACAAAACAGGGTTTAGTCATCTGATCTCAGATATTAGCTACATGAAACGTGATATCTGCCAACGATACACATCTATCTTTTTCTGTGAAGTTTTCACGTTTATAAAAGACAATTCATCAGACCACCATATCAAATTGATCATAACAAGTTCTTCATGAGGTTACGGGTGCACACATACCTGTATTGTCACGCGATTTGGTATGGGTTTGGCTCTTTCAAACTCTGAAACCATGAAAGCCAACAAGTACGTCGACATTTTTGGTGTCGGGAAAAAAGTGGTGTATTTCCATTCCTCATCTATAATATTGGAAACTGGAAGAGAGGGAGAGTAAATATTTCTAATTCAGTTATTATACTTGAACTTTATCCATAGTCTAAGTTCAAACAGACACTGGGCAGACACTGGGAAATACCTGAAGATTTGGTATTGCCAAGAGCTATTGTGTCCCGTCTGTGGATGATTGTCACTTCAAACACAGCCTTCATGTCTGGCTCATCGAAACAAGGAAACAATCTCCTTGCAAATGTTGGCTCCAGCTGCGTGGTTGCGAGGAATCTGAATACAGAGTCAACATTTCACTCGGAGATTTATGACAACATACAAACAAGGAGGAGGGGATTTTGATTTAGAGAAATAATCAAGTTGCTAATTTCATCTTGGTAACTTTTTCAATTCAGACAGAAACAATAATTTTGTATTATTTGAGGGGAGTCGATCTGAAGCCCTGAAGTTTCCAAGAAAAAGGAACTGAATTAGTCTCTGGCACATCAGGCAGCTATGAGGGTTGGAGTCGTTTCTCCGTCAAGGGCACAAGTCCCGATCCAAATTCATAAATCAGTCTCAACTGAGAGCAGGACACTCGGACCAAAACAGCTGCATCATACACATGTGTTTCCGCACCAAAATCCAGGACAGACTTGCTTAGCTCCTGCCTTTATAAAAAAAATAAAAAAAAACAAAAAACACACAGGATGGCAACCACCTTGAGCTATTCGCCAGAAGACCTGATGTGTTGAATGGGTTTGATCTGGACGAGAGACAACCAAAAAGGGAAAACAGCATTTGCTTGACAAGAGCAGGAACAGGGAAATGAAACTTGAATCATTCCCCTCTTGGACATAAGTTTAAAATGCCTTTAAAATGTTTGCGTCAGCCTCAATTTTGTTGCCTCGTCTCTATTGAATATTCACTCAAATTTAAATGAGTAAAATATTTAGTTAATAAGATCTTGATAGATGGATGTGCCTTTGAAATTTTGATGTAAACATGTTCATGATATAAATAAAAAGATTCACAATTTAAGTATGTAGATGGGTTTTATGGTTCAATTAAAAAAAAGTCTTATTTCTAAAGAAAAACATTTCATAACACCATCACACGATTAACAAAAAAACAACACGTTTATTACAATGTCTTTCTCTAATATATAAATAAACAGATTTGTAATTGAGAGGACTTAATTTTCCAACTTTCAACTTATCACACTGGCGTATTTATTTTTTTCACTTCCGTTTAGCGTCAAGTGTGAAAATCCCAACGACGGGATGTTCCAGGTACTGTAACATCACCTGTTTGTGCAAATGTCATCACTCACCTCTCTGCATCTGTGTCCCCTTCAACGTACGTGCTCACGTACAGCGCTTCAAGATAATCTGATATCGCTCCTGAGAACCCCAGAAACAGACTATAGTTCCCCCCTGCCTCCAAATCACCATCCAACTGGATTTCCAAAAAGTCTGTTTCGTCTTCGTGAACGTTCCAGGAGCTGATACGAATTTCTTCATTTGTGTCTTTGTTCATCACACGCCTGGCCTCGATGGTCAGGTCTTTGCTGTGAAGGTAGATGCTCCTCACGTTCTGGACACAGTGAAAGCTGACGGTGGAGTTCCCAGTGAAGAGCAGCGTCTGGTTGGGGCTGGTGACGTTCACCTCCTCGATGATTCTGGTGTAGAGGTGAGGCTGGAGGAAGACGGTGTACTTCTCGGGTACCAAGGTCTTCGGGAGCCTCATGACCGGTGGCGGGGGCATGGTGGTGGTTGTGAGTTCTGGACGATACGTTGGGTTCATTGTCTCTATTTGATTTTTGTACACAACCACCATGGTGATAATGCCGGCGATTACGGAGACTGTCAGGATGCCAAAGACGGAGGCGAAGGCCTTGGATATGGTGGACTTCTTCGGCATTGTGGCTGCTTCCGTTGGTCAGTCCTCAAGGTCCCTTTGCTCGTCCGCTGGAGTCTCCGAGCTATCCACTTCTGGTCTAAACACACTGATCTGCACAAGTTCATGTAATCTCCCTCCCATAAACTGGGTTTGGCCTCAGCAATTAAGGGTCTGTACTAAGATTAAGCATTAACGTGGACCAGCCAAAGGAGCAAAGGGTAAGCAGAGTAGTGTGAGAAGAGCAATGTTCATTGTAGATAATGAGTCAAGCTGTGGTCTCAAAACATCTGGAGGTGATTACCGCTGCCTTTCCACTGAATGCAAGAGTCAGATAAGCCTTGGGGAACACCTAATCTTCATACTGCACCCTCCAGTCCATCAAACTCCTCATCACATTCCCCATTTATGACATCAGAACAAACTTCAAGAAGAATCACACAACTCAAGGAAATCCCACCATCACTTCTGACTGTAGCTGAAGGCATCCAGAGTTTCAAGCTGCAGCTTTATTCCTCACGTCTATCGCCATCAGTAAGCCGGCACGTCCTCACTGCATAAGGGTCCAAAGACTTGTGTCTGCATGAAGACTCTGCAAAACTGAAACACTCCTTGCAAGCAAGGAGCATTTGGGAGGAGGACTGCTGAGGGGGCTGGTTAAAAGAGGTGGAGAATAGAGGACACGGGGATTTGAGAAGAGGCTGGAGCCGGAAAGGATCATCCTCAGGGAGCCACAACCACCTTGACCAACACACATGCATTTCACACCTCAGGAGAAGAAATGACGAGACAAACAGGCAAACTGGGAAACTGGGAAAGAAAGTAGGAAGTGATGTCTTCTTTTCTCAGACATTCCTGTAGGAGCTGGAGATGATGAAATGAGACGATATTTAAAAGGTGGAGTTAGGTGTAGCGGCACCTGAGGACCATTTCTGTTTCGCAACATGTTATTTTTTTTTTTCCCAACGTCTGATTAAAGGGTTGTCATCGTCGTGATGGTTATGATGCGCGCTGTGACACATTTTGGTTTCACATAGACACTTGTGGAATTAACAAGCTCAAAAACAACTCTGAAAACCCAAAAGCTCAAATCTTTTATTATATGAAAAGCATGGACCAGACGCAAGGACATCCTCGTAAATGTCAGGGGCTCCTGCTCATGTGTGGGAGAAGTGCTTCCATATAAAGTACACAGACTTGTCAGTTAAAAAGCAGAAATGGGAACATCATGTCAACAGACAAGATCTTTTCGGAAGAATCCCGTAAAATGTCAAGCAAATCTCACGCACTTATATAAATACCACAAAGCACACGTCAGTCAGTCTATTCACTATAACTGCACGGTCGTAATCACAACCATGTTTGTTTCAGATGGGAAATCTCAAAGGCCAAATCTTTGAGAACAAGGACCTCTACTGATCGAAGAGTAAAACTTCCAACAGCACTGAAATGCTTTCTCTGCAGAAGGCAGCAAAAAAAAAAAAAAAAAAAACAGCTGAGATTTATGATTCAAATTAAAAAGAAAAGGAAAGAGCAGCGGTTTGAGCGACAGACAACCTTCTGCGACAGCGTTTTCAACTCTGCACAAACGCGCTGCCAAACAGAAGAGCTGGACACCTTCACTGACAAGACGGGCAGGTCAAACTCTTCGACTTCATTAGCTCTCTGTCCGATTCAGGAAAACAGCCTCAAAGGGACACTCATTACTTCAAAATCTGTGGTCCAGCAACTGGAATGAACTTTTTGTTTGCATTCCTGGCGGAGCGTGATTGGAATCACACCATCTCAGCACCCTACCTGCTCGAGTCTCAGCAGAAGCAAAACCCGCCTCAGTTTTCAGCAAATTCAGATAGACGAGCTTCATCTTGGCTTCTTTGGTCCTGCACCGCATCTGCAACTTCCTCTGATTGCTACTTTTTTGATAACAACACTTAGTTCACGTGCACTGTTCACAACGTATGAACATTTTCCATGATAACATTCAGCTTTAAATAATTAGTGCACACGTATTATGTGCAAATGTCTTGTAAAAGGGCTCAACTTCTCCACAAACCCTGGCGTCACTGAGAAACAGCATGCGACTGTTTCAGAGCATAAATAAAACTGAATCAAGCAGTCACATAAAGTTCACTCATTTTTCACAGCGGAGATAACTTCGTCTTTATAATCCAGAAGAAAGGCAAGATATTTGAAGAACCAAGTACAATATTTTACAAACCAAGGCGGTAATATTTTTATAATTGAGTCTTAAAAGTTTGAGAATTAAGTTAAGATTTTTGAGGAGGCACAATATGTTTGAAGCCTTTGAAGTTAAAGGTGTAGTATTTTAGAAGTACTGGAGGATGACAATACTTTAGGTAAAATATCAAAATATGAATTCATGAATGAAACTTGTAATACCTGGGTAATTAAGCTCTGATATTTTTGAGAGCAAATCATTGTAGTCACATTTATAGAATAAAACGCATTTACGTTAAAGCAGCCAAAAAGCATCTGTTAATTCATGCGGCGCTCGTGCAGAGGGGGTCCGTGTGGCTCATTCAGGCTGAGGCCATAAGGGGTCTGTTTGGTGGTCTGAGGGTTCAGCTCTGCTTTCTGAGCACGATGTCGTCCTGCCGGTGTCACCAACTGATGATCTGAGGATCTACGCTGCAAAATATGGCTCAAGTGGAGGAGATCAAATATCTCGGGTCTTGTTCACAAGTAGGGGGGTAATTGAGTGAAAGTGTCTGCATGTACCGGTCTAATGCAGAAAAAAGAGATCCGGAGTACCGCTGCTCCTCCGCATTGATCAGGTTAGGATGCCTCCCTGACACCTCACTGGGAAGATGCTTCCAGCACTACCAAACCGGGAAAAGGCTGTAAGGGAGACCCAGGACACGCTGGAGAGGTTATGTCATGACCCGAATCCAGATAGGTGGAGATTAAAGGATGGATGAACATTTAAGGTCAATACATTTGCAGATGATGTAGTGATATTTCAAGATTTCAAGTCATGTTTTCATTAAATTCAAGTTATGTTTAATGGAAACATGACTTGAACTAAGCTCGTTTGTCTCAGACAAATGCTACTTTTTGAAGTTTGGATATATCAGAGGTCCTACTCAACAGAATAGTTTAAGTGGACCCCTGCCTCTCACCTGTAATGCAGCCTCCCATGACCCTGCAAAGGATGGATGGATGGATGGATGGATGGATGGATGGATGGATGGATGGATGGATGGATGGATGGATGGATGGATGGATAGATAATTTGTACAGTGGGATTTTTTTTTTCTTGATCAAAACCGTTGTTTTTTAAGTTGTCTACAAATATTTTGCCTTTGTTCCGAACATTTCTCTTGTGAACAATAGTGAGCCCTGGTTTGAAGTTTGAAATCAATTAAAAGGCCTTTACACTTCGAATTTCCTGGTCCACACAGATTTGTTTCTTGTTGAAGCCCGTTTTCAGGATAAATCCAGTGATGCACACTAGAATCAGCATAAAGCACCTTTGCTTTTTTTTTTTGTTAAGAATAATTGGACAATCATTTACAGATCTCACCAGCATTTGAGTTTGGAACAGCAGATTTCTGTTTAAAAACTGGAAATGAGCTGCATTCAAGTTTATATCAGTAACAAGGGACAAGCACTTTGTGTATCTGTGAGGTTTCCATACAATTTGTGGAGTGTAAAGCAATATTCAGCCCTGCACTGGAATCCACCCGCGACAAAGCGGAGGACATCAACTGTCAGTCAGCTGACTACCAAAGCCAATTGTTCAGATGGTCAACACAGTAACAGGACTGTTCCAGGATAGCACTCAGCTCCTTATAGTTTTGCTCTCTCCAAGTGGGAATAAGCCTCTCGTTGTTGAGGGCCTGAAGCTTTGGCGTCCCCTCCCGGAGGACGTGGTACAAGCAGGGCCAGTGGCTCTGAATTTGCAGCCGGGTCCTACGATCCAGCGTGATGCCGCGCACGATCTTCTTAGCACGAAGCTCCCGCAGAGCCGGCAGCTTCAGGCAGGAGAAGACCAAGCCTCGGCTGGGCGACACGTCCAGGTACTCCAGAGAGTGCGACTCCAGCGTGTAGGAGATGCCGAGGTTCCTCAGCGGCACCAGGATATGTAACGTCAGAGACTTCAAGTTGGGCAGGGACTTGGTAAGCGTCTGCAGCGTCGAGGGAGTCACCCCTTTAAAGACCCAGAAGTACTTGAGCTCAAGGACTCTCAGTTGCTGGAACTGGGTGAGCAGCGACACGGACAAATCCGACCAATCGAAATGCAGCCGCATCTTGGAGATCCGAGGGCAGGTGTGGGTGAGCTTACTCAGCAGTTCCTGAAACCGAGTCACCTGCAGAATCAAAGTAAGGTGACAAGTTAGCGTGGTCAGTGGAATAACTGCTCTCTATACACCTGTTGTCTGCGCGTCTGACAAATGTTTGTCAAGTGTTTGAAGTCATCGGTTTTCTTGAACAAACACGGGTCCATCCAGGTCAAAAGTAGCAATGTACCTATTACTTTAACAATTATCAGTTACTGTCGCTGCCACAGCCGGAAGAAGTGGAGTTAACACATTCACCCTGGTAAAGTTGTTAGAGAGCTTCTCATCTGCACAAACTATGACGAAAGCAACGGGCACATAGAACTGGGAGCAAAAGAAAAGATTATATTAATCTCCTGGTACATAGAAAGTTCTGATGTGTTCCTGAAGCAATGAGGAGAAATCGTGAAACACTGTGTGTAACTGCTTACAGGCTCGTATACTACACAGATGGTGTGAAAGGTGTCCACGGAGATTCGTCCCTGCGTTGCTGGACGGACAAATGCATGTCACACTCGCCTCCGGGAGAACTTTTCCCTAATTGGCACTGGTGTTTTTCTTCAGGAATGGGCTTAAAGGTCGTGTTGTATGCGCTGGTCACTCGCACCTGCTTAGATCTGATTACCAGCTCTTCTTGTGACTAGGCGGAGGCAGGAATGCCTTATCCAGATAAGCTATTTGGTTTAAATCTATGTTAAAATAAGGGGAATATTGGGCGTATTTATGTTCAGTAACATACAGTAGCAATTAAACCGTCCATATATATTTGCCTTTAAAAGTTGTAAAACTGTCAGGTTCCCCGACACGACTTTTATAGACATTAATCATGTTCTGGTTCCATATGAAGCAAAATAAGTGGATATGCATAATCATTTTGATACTATTCACTAAAAAAGGTCACTGCTTTCACTGAGATCTTTACTGACAAAAATGTACTCATTAGTTGTGTTATTTCATTATTTTGTTTATGATTTAGGGTATAATATAGAAAACCGTAAAAACGAAATAAACGTATACAGTCATGCAAAAGTTAGTCGTTTTGACAGGACCAGATGAAGCAGAGTGGTAACGTTTAGTGTATAACTTTATAATCTCTAGGAACCTGCATCTCAGTGGAAAATGCAACGTGTAAAGACGAAATACCTGGTCCATTTTGGTAATGCTGTCCTGGTGTGAACTGCAGCTGGAGTGGACCCTGAGGTCCAACGGCTCAAGAAGAGTAAAAGTCCAGTTGAGGTCCAGGTGACTGAGGTCTCTGCAGTGGACGTTATCCAGCAGGTGGCTCAGCAGCTCGCTCCACTTGTTGCAGCGATCCCCCAGGTCGAAGCTGGCCTTCAGTGTGAGCAGACTGGCCCGGCGGGAGATGAGATGGTGGGTATAATGATGGACCCAAGATTTCCACCTCTTGAACTCACGATTTGAAACCAGCAGCCCCTCCTGACCGAGGTGAAACACCCCGCGGCGGGAGTAGTCTGCTACACGCCACAGCTTCCACGAGCGGATGAGGCAGCTCCAGCTGAAGCAAACCAGAGCGCAGTTACACTTATCCACCTCGTTCAAAAAAGAAAACACATGCAGCTGGCACTCCACAGGCAGGAAGTTGAAGGGGAAGTAGTCGTCTGCCGCTTTCCGCCGGCTGCTCACTGGGACCAGAGATCTTCTCCGTGGTGACATATTGATGAATGATGAAAAGTTTGTGCTCATTGGTGGACATCAGAATCTCCACCTGCTGGTCTTATGATCTAGCTTTGCCATATAGACGTCTGCTCTGTGAAACCCTAAACACAAAATAATGAAAGAGTTTGTCAAAACATAATTATTGCTGAGAAACACTTTTCCCAAGTACGCGGATTGTCAAGTAAGTCTGCTCTATAGCTGGCAATGTACCGTGGATTCAAGTCCTGAAAGGTCTTACAGAATTACACAGGCTTATAGGTATGGCTCAGTCATTTGTTTGCATTTTCAACAGCCTTTCTACCATTAACAACAAAAAAAGGGAACTAATGCCACTTCCCTCACTGACAGCTCTTCATGTAACTGAATCAAGGCTCCGCTGCAAACCTCTGACACCTTCTTTTTTTTTGTGTGTGAAATGTAAAATTAATCTAAGAAAAAAAATGAATGAACGGATGGCTGGATGTCTGGATGACTGAATTAAATAATGTATAAATAAATTAATCAATTAGTGCTCCAAGTGGAAACTAAAATGACTCTTTAAAGACTGAATGTTGAACTTTCCTACCTTTAAAATGAATGCAAACCAGCTTCAAGCACATGCAGGTTTTTACATAAACAGAACAGCATCCTGGGTATCGTAAGACTTCATTCCTTTGAACAGGGTTACTGGTGCTTTTCATTAACTTCAGGGTTGGATGGTCAGAAATCAGGGCCTGTTTAGTTGAGTTTGAGTCACAAAAACAGCTGCTTAACAGACTCTTTTTTTCATATTTATTATGAACTTAGTGTACTGTGGAACCAAATTAGCAGAACATATTTACTATTTTACTAGCTCTTGAACAACAAATGGACATTTTGTTCCCACGATGTGAGCTGCTTTATACTAGAAAGGCGTAAACTCAAGTCCTCAGGCTGTCTGTCAACTCAAGTTACCCACAACGAAACCTGACATGATGTGACTTGTTATTTTGGAACTTTCCTGATCAGATTGAAATGTCCAAGAAGCACGTTTTTTCTACAAAATACAGTATGTGACGGATCAACTATTTAAAAATAGAAACCTTCATCTGTCCACCTCTTTAACGGTTTTTTAAACGGGTTTAGGGCCACTTTACCCACTGTGACGTTCCTCTAAACGTTTCTCCGCAGCGCCCTCTGCTGTTCACACCTTTAAATCCACTAAAGCGAAGGTCCGTGTCACACAATTCCTTTTTTAAACTCATTGGCAGTTTATGGGTGCTTCTACTTTCTGGAACAAAAAAAACAACTATCCACTAATAAAGCGCATCAATTTAAATTAAAACCAAAACAATCGATTCAGTTTACAGACATACATGCACTTTGCGATACTGCAAAGCTATCAACCGGTTCTTTCCGATAATAAAATCCACAGTCCCGATTGCCTGCATGATATCGGCAGCGGTACTGGTCGATCATAGAGACGTTAACGTGAAGTCGTAGCGTCCATGTATCGAGCCGTGAAGCCGCCGTGAACCGCCGACCCGTCGGGTCGCGGTCCTCCGGCGGCGTTGCGGGTTTCTCCCCGTCAGACGAACGACTGCTCGTCCAGGACGTTTGAACTCTAAACAGTAGAAGCTGTGGGAGACCGTGTGAGAGTTACAGCACGACTGCGAGGAGAAAGTCGACTTCTTACCTCCAGTTAGAAGAAACTCCGTCTGACCGCTAGCCTGCTAGCAGGAGAAGGGGTTTATATTACAGCCAGTTGCGGTGCACACTTGGAGTTGACTGAATACATTCACATCCGGGAGCATGTGTGCTTTTAGACCGGTGCTGAAAGTCTGGAGTAATAGGAAAACGTAAAAAAGCGGATTAACTGCGCCGGCTAGTTAGCTTGAAAACAGCTGAGCTCTGTTTTTGTTGTTGTACATTTTCTGCTGCGGTCCTTCGACGATGTCGTCATCAACGTGCGCTTGGCCCTTTCGTTACTCGTTTTTATTTTTAGATTAGGTATCAATTTACACCGTACCAGTACCGACGAACGGAGGTTAAATGAACAAATAAACATGTGACAGTGACAGTGACAGACTTTTTTCAACTGCATTAACGGATTTAGGTGTAAATGTCTGCCTGTCTGTCTGTTTGTCTGCCTGCCTGTCTCTCTGTCCGCACGCCTGTCTCTCTGTCTGCATGCCTGTCTGTCTGTCTGAATGCCTGTCTGCCTATCTGCATGCATGTCTGCCTGTCTGCATGCCTGTCTGTCTGGCTGTCTGCATGCCTGTCTGTCTGGCTGCATGCCTGTCTGTGTGTCTGTCTGTCTGCATGACTGGCGGTCTCTCTGTCTGCCTGTCTGTCTGTACCACCTAAAAAAAATCCAAAACATTAGCAAATATAAAGGCCAGATGCAGCTGCCAGACCATTTCAGGCTCTCCCTCAAACAAATGCAATAATGCAACACAACCATCGATTAAAAATGCATTTTGGTGAAGAACACTTTCGTTTGACTAAAATAAACGTTTTCATGTTGAGACTAGTCTAATTTCTTTTTCAAGCAGCCATTTTGGATGATACAGACCTCCATTTGGAGTGAATACTTCAGAAAAAAAGAAAGGTTGACGAAGAACGTTGTCACTTTATTTACAGTTAAGTGTTGATTCATTTGCAGCGTGCGTCGCTGTCTGGGATTACCAAGACACCTTCCAGCCATACACACCAGCATTGGAACAAACCTTTGTGATGTGAAAAGGCTGATATAATGAATCTGTATTTAATGAATTGTCTTATATGTAGAGCTTTGTTTACTCTGTCTTCTTACGAAGAAAGAAAATGCAGCCCACCAGTGCCCTGGAGCGTTACTTTTCTGTTGTCCAGAAAACAATAGCAACTTGAGTATAAACAAATGAAACTAAATGAAGAACAGAACAGAACAGATCTGAACAGTCTTCAGTAACATACAGTGCACACGTGCTAATGTCAAAAAAGTAATGTCTGTTACGTCTGATGTCTGTTATTAATGTTCAGATCCAAGATCCCCCCTCCCGACCCCACCCCCACCTTCCCGGATCCACTGGATTATGTAAATTCATGTCCTCCTTCCTGCTGCTGCTATACTCTGGTTAACATGTCGTGCATCTTTGGTACAGGCAGATAAAACTTGAGGGTGCTTTGCAGAAGGTGCACAGCATTTTAATTATTTATTTTTAATATATAATTTATATGATGGGTGTACATTTCTTAAGGAACAAAGAGCATCGCTGGCTACGTGACAGACGAGCAGTAGGAGAAACAGCAAATGCGTATGTTGCGTTCAAGGACCCCACGGAAAGCCTTAAAGAGGCAAGGCACCAATTAAAATAGTCATATATTTTTTTCTGATTTCTTTTTTTTTTTTAAAGCTCAAGATGCCTCCATGGTGGTTTCACGCTTCATATGCATCCTCCACATCCATCCATCGATTTTTTATACCTGCTTATTCCTTTGCAGGGTCACAGGGGTCTGTCGGAGCCTATCCCGACTCATTACAGTCAAGAGTCCATCACAGACAGACAGACAACCATGCACGCTCACGCTCACACCTACAGTGAATTTAGAATCATCAATGCCTGGGAATTGAACCAGGAACCCTCTTGCTGTGAGGCAACAGTGCTAACCACTAATCCACCATGCTGCCGCATCCTCCCCATTCATTATATTATGTCTTACCAGTAAAAAAAAAACATGATTGAATAAATTTATTTTTTCTCATATAAAATGTCAGGTAACATGTACACAAATATGAGGATCATTGTTTCGAGGCTCAGTAACTTTCACTGTCTTTGTGCATGTGGACAGTTTGGGTATTTTTTTTTCTTCCTAATTTCATGACTTTGACTCATTTGTAAATAGGAGCTGTAATACACTTCAAAGGTAACCAACGTTTTCTGGTAGTCGTTTTGGTTCTAACTAACATAATATAGTGTACGGCCTGTTGCTATTGTGATACCCTGATGTTATCTGGCACTGTTAAATATCTGTGCGGTCACTGTGAATCCTTTGTTTCGTTTTGTGTTTTTTTTTTTTCTAATTGACTTTGAAACAAATAATTTTCAGGTCAAACGTATGGAGGCTGTATGTAAACGAAGCAGCATGCCTTACTTTCTATGGAGGTAATCTTTCCGTGGAAGGTGCTTGAACGATTCTATCAGCCCTTAAAGGCATCGCTGGTTTTGTTGTGGTCCTGCAGGGTTATGTTCCAACCCACCAATCGGAGACGAGAACGACCTCGACAGGCCCCTCCCCCTGCGTTCCGCCCCCTGCCCTGATACTCCGCGCATCTCTCAGGCTTGATTCATTCTCTTCCAGTTAACGGGCTTTTACGTCGTCGATTTTATTTACGCTCATACGCCACAAACCTACAACGACACGCCAGCAAAATATAAAGAAAACCACGGACACTGCATCACTCTGTTCTTCAAGCATTCTAAGAAACAACCAAAATAAATCCTACTGCGACACACCCCAAACGGGCGGACTGCGTTTTTCTTTCTTCGTTGTTTTTGGACAGTCTTTGAAAAAGAAAAATGAAAACTAAATTCATCAACGGGGTTTCTTCTCCCTCCATGTCGCTGGGTCTTTTGGTGACCGAGAACGTACTTCAGGTCCAGCCCGACACCCAGGAGGACTGCAAGGATCTGGTCCGCCCAGATCAACCCGACCTGGACACTCGCCGTAAGGCGTATCTGTGGTGCAGGGAGTTCCTGCACGGAGCCTGGAAAAGCCTGGCCGAGAACGATTTCCAGATCACCATCATAAGGTAAAACACGCCCCACGGTGCTTGTTTAATACACATGGGATTGAGATGCTCTTGTCCTTCTAACTGTTGTTTCTATCCAGCCTCGTGATTCAGACCTGGTTTGTCAAAAATGAAGTCACCAGAAATTAGTCAGAATAACCATGTGACAAGATGAAGTCAGACTCCCCAAATAAATCAGCACAAATAAACGAGCTTTCAGGTCAAATGTGTGCGTGTGTTCAACTAAAAGCTGGTCTTAAATCACAAAATATTATGTGTTCTACTTAAATATGGAAATAATAAAAATGTCAGAATGGGCACAGGGCCAGTGATGTGGTGCCTTCACAAAAAAAGGAATTCCTAAGGTTTACAGAAATATCATGTTAAATCAGTTTGGTTCTAAAAATCATCATTTAAACCGTTCCTAATGAATAAAAATATCAATATTGCCTACTTGGAGAATACAAATGTATTCTCTGAAGTGACAGGAGGAAAATAAGCAAAGCAGAGCTGGCCTCTTTTGTAATATCGGCATTGCATTTGCAAGGGAGTTATTATTATTGTGTCTACAGCTTCACAGAGTCCTTGACAGGCTGACATATCTTCAAGCAGCTATTTAGATGGAAATACTGCCTCTGCATACAAATGCTTTCAGTAATTCCCAACGCAAATAGTAAATTGTGTTTCTGTTTCTGTATTGCACAAGAGAATGTGAGGTTTCTATTCTGGATCATGTGAGGCTTTACTTTTCAGGAACTAAAATATATCCCCACCAGCCACTTCATTAGGTCCGCCTGGTGAGTGTTCACCACTTTATTGGGTATACCAAGTGTACCTAATAAAGTGACCAGTGAGTGTATATATCTGTTCCTTACCTTACTTAAAAATAGTAAAATTCTGTCTCAATATTTACCAATGCACAGGACAATTTACAAATGTATTTTTGATGAACACACAAATATACCTGATTTACAAACGGCTTGTGGTCCGTTGACTTTGGTGCATTTGTGTGTGAATTTTTGAGATCCCCCTGACTTTTCTCAACCTACAAATGTCTTTTTTTAAACACAAAGATCTGCAACCAATTAGATATCTTCCATGTTTCAGCCCATCACATTAAGTAATTCAAACCGCGCTATTATTATTATTATTATTATTACTCATTCATTATCGCATTCTGACATATTACAGAAAATCCTATTCAAAACTAAACCAAATTGCAGCCAACCAATGAGTTGAGAACCAGATACACCTTGTGATTCAGTAGCTTGTGCAGCCAGCTTCAGTATCAATAAGTTAAAATGATTGTTTTCTGTAAGATTTTACCAGTATATCACATGACCATTGGCAAACTCTTCTGAAAACATTGCTACAGTTCATTGACGTTGCTGTCAATGGCTTCTAAATCACCGCCACAGCATTTCAGTCAGGTTGACATCTGAATGTTGACCGGGTTGCTGCGACACCGAATTAGGGGAATCTCAAACATTCACACACAAATGCAGCAAAGTCCACAGACCACAAGCCATTTGTAATTCAGGTTATATTTGTGTGTGCATCAGAAATACATTCGTGAATCTTGTGCTACGCACCTGCAAAAGAGCCTGTGCATTTGTGAATACTGAGACTGTTTTAGCTCCGTAGGTTTCTCCTGGCATCGTTTCCATACCTCCAACAGACTCCCAACAAGTCATACTTGTTCAGACTTTCTTTTTCTATTCATACTCTTATGGACTTTAATATTTAATTTTATAGCTTAGGTTAAAGAAGCTACTATGTTAAATATGAACCTACTAGCAGGCTTGTAGAGTGTGAGATGTAAAAGTCTTGTTTTCTTTTTTTTGTTTGTCTTTTTTTAAATAATTTCTTTAATCATTGCACAGTCTGATCTTTGGGGTGAACTATTTGTTTTTGGAACGATTGGCAACTGTCTTGAGAGTAAGTTCTCTTACTGTAAAAAAAAAAAATATTGAAAATAGTTTGCAAATGTCCTTATAAGCATTTTCTAGATTGATGGAAAACAACATTGTCTTCTCTAATCACAGATTTTTCTTTTTCCCCTTAGGCGTTGTGTTAACACACACCTGCAGGCTTTAGACCGGAAAACTGCCCACACTGTAACAAAATGTCCCATTAGTCCTCTGAAGCTGGATTTACCCAGTTTAAAAGCACAGAGTGTTTTTTCTTCTTCTTTTCTTCAGTTTATGCTCATTTTTATGGTTATGTTTTAACCCCATACACCACTCTTAATGCTTTATCAAAACCACAAAAAACCTCTCCGCAAAAATTTAAAGTATAACAACAGTTGTCATTTCAAGTGTGTATTTAAGTGTGTATTTCTGTCTCCCAGGGGTGGTCTGAGCAACAAGCTCTTCCTGTGCAGCCTCCCTGACAGCATGGACTCTGTCGGGGACGAGCCAAAGAGCATCCTTCTGCGCCTCTATGGGGCCATCCTGCAGGTGGGACTCTTTCTTTTATTTCCTTTTTTTTACTCTACTCACACAAGTTAATAATAGGCCAGACTCTTCACGAGGATTTTTATCTGAGAAATTAGTTTCTTCTCAGTAGCGTTCTAAAGTTAGAGTAATTACTAATTAGTAATTACTGCTTTTAAATGCTACCTTACAACAAACACAATTATCAAGGGAAATGCACAAATCAGAAACTGATGTTCAAAATCCACCCTTTCAGCCTTTTTGGCTCATCTGCTTTTATCATAGAGATGACTTATGTAACAGGGGTCAGTGTGATGTGGCAGTGCCAGCATCAGAGGTTGTTGTGTGTGCGCTTTTAGCCCAAATGCCTATGTTAGACTATGCATGCATGTGTAGATATGCCTTCATGCGTGTATGTGTGTGTTGTGTGTGCGAGTGAGCGTGTTAGCCATTGTTGTACATGGTGATGTACCCCCATGGCTGTACATGCATGTGTTCTTTGCCGTAGGCTTCCCAAAGGAGCGTGCCTTGGGCACTCTTGTTACCAGGTGAACCCACCAAAAAACACGGTACAGTATGAGATCTACGAAATCTCAGCCTAATACAAAGATGTAACACACACTCATTCAGCACAACGTCTGGAAGACACAGTGTGGAGGGAACAGAAAGCGCTTATCGCCTCTCCTGACTGTCTCTTTCCTTCTCTAAGCCCCTGCCTTGTGATTCACAGTAAGCAAGAGTCAGCTACACCATCTTTTAACGGTCCCGGTAAAGAGTCCACACATCTACATTTTCGCTGAGCTGAAAAAGAAAAGAAAAAAAACTGCAAGAGAATGAATCAGCTTGTGTGCCCTTTAGTTCGCTGTTGCTTTACACCTTTTTGGAATTACTCTTATCTCCCCGATGACATGGCTGTTGAGGCTAGAGTTCATGATTTCTGACTCGACCCGCAGTATTTCTGCTTGTGTCAGAAGTCAAAAGATTAAAGTTTATTCAGCGCCTCTCGCCACAGTGGACGGCTTTGCAACCGTAGGTCCCACGGCTTGCTTCAGCATTCTGCGATAGATACCAGCCAGAGCCAAAGCAGAGATGCCGACCCGGATTCTTAGCCTTAAAACAATTCACCTTCATGTGCGCGTTACGCACAGGCTAATGAGACCCGCATTAAGCATTAACTCAAGTCTGAGTAATTACTAATGGTTGTGTAAACAGCTTTTATTGCCCGGGAAGTCTGAGTAAGCAGAAGCACGGTGTCCTTCACCAAGGTAACTGCAGCCATCTCTGCCACGACACATCCGCCTCTCAGGAGGAATTAGTGGTGTCTAATCAAAAAGCTTATATGATTAAGGAACTCAGAAACCTTAATGATTAAACCAACTGTTACAGCGGCAGAGACAGTGTTTCTCAGCAGTGAAGATATGCGGTGCTGGAGTTTGAGACGATAAATTTAATCGTAACCTGCAATAAAACACCTTAACGGCAGGCTTCTTACGTCTCTGCACTCCTGCAGTGTTAAGCAGGTAGTGATGGGAGTGCTGCAGTGAGTGAGAGCAATCCTCTGCACGTTCATGTCCAAAAGACTTGTACTGTACTGTCTGCGCTGCGGGCATGGTCAGGTTTTGGTGTTGACGTGGATGGCTTCGCATGTATTCATGGATAGTTCTTTCCTTTTTCTCTTGTTGATAGATGTCCTGTAATAAAGGGGATTCTCGACAGTCAGACAAAGAAAATCACTTCCAAGTAAGTAACTGATGATGGTGCTGCCGTACAGTGTGTTTCTCTGTCCAGAGAGTCCATTTGCAACACCCGCCTCGTGCCATGACTTACGGGACCCTCGCTGATGTGTGAAAAGCTTCTGTTGCATCTCGAAGTTCTGCTCTAACACCTGTTGAACTCTCTGTTCAGCTGAGGATGTGCCTGATCCTCTGAGCACACGAGGCAGCGGGAGTTTGGGGGAATTCAGAGAGAATGCTGCACCCCAGTAACCCTGTCGGGTTTTGAACTCAAGTTCAGAACTAATTTAACCCTTGCTTCCCCTCTCTAACCTGACACTGCATGACTTAAAAAAAAAAAAAAAAAAAAGAATTGGGAAATGTCTTTGATCTGCCTCTTTGTTTTTCCCCTTTTTGCTTTAACCACTAAACAACAGTGCTGTGTATTGTTTAAAAGCACAAAGCCTCACGAGTCAAACAATTATAAGATTCTAACAAACCGAAGGAAATGGTTATTTACTTTGATAAAAGAGTGTGCACATAAGCAGGACTGTGTTTTTGTGCCATCTGTGTTGTTTGTAGAGACACATGCTTGATAAATTGCAATAAAAGTTGTTTCGGTAGAAAAAACAAAAAAAAAAAAAACCAACCCAAAAAGGTGTCTTTATGTCCTGATTGGTTCACACAGCTGACTCGTAATTTCCTTAAAGCTGGAAAGAAATGAGGCGGTCACATGGCCTGACTCCACATCATTGCTGCATTGTGGAATTTTAAAACATTCAAGCATTTTGTGTCACTAATTATAGTTTGAAAAAGTTGTGCATTAACATTTATTTCTGGAAGCTTGAAGGAACAAACTGGACATCAGAGGGAGAAGGTGATTTATGCTCTTCAGTGGGACTGAGCCAGTTCAAACAACCCTGAACGGTGTCTTCTACCAGGCCTGAAAAGATGTATTAAAAAATAAAACAAAGCTTCTGCCAAGCTTATGTCCAGAGTCGCATCACATCCATCTAGTTTTTTTCTATGCTCAGACTAAGACCATCGACTTGATTTGAGCATTTAATAACTCACAACTGAGTATATATTAAAAACATGATGACTTTCTGATGCGTGTGTAATTATTTCTTATATTCTGATACAGGCGTATTTAGTCTGAACTCGTTTTTATTCAAGGAAAGTGGTTTATACATTAAATGAGCCTCAAGAGCAAAGCAAAGCATGAGAAAAGACAACATTACAACAGGATGTTCAGAGTGTCACTGCAGACCGCCTTCAACCCCAAACCCACTGACCTAGAAATTCCTTTACCCTATAGTACATCATGTGATTATGACCCTTGACCCTCCCTACTAAGCTAAACCACCACTCCCTGTCACATGATCTAAACTAGGTCATCTGCCAGTTAGCCATTGTTGCTTGGCTCATCTTTCCCTCCAGATTACTGCTCCTCCTCTGCAGCCTCCCCCCCCCTCTAATCCAGCTCTCAGTCAGCGGCGAAGCTTATGCACAGCTGAGCCCGTGTCAGTGTCTTGGGATAACCTCGTCTACACTCAGCTTCCCAAACAATGCCGTCTGGTCAAGGTAGATCCCATTTGGTTTTAATAGTGATGCAGGAGGAAATTTTCATCTTCTTCTTTTTCTTTTTTTTAATTTGCTGTTCTTCATTTATTTATTGGTGGAAAGCAGTGAAAGCGGTGCAGTACCCCCACCAGGTGGTATGGAGTGGTAGTTTGCTAAGTCAGTGGATCCTATTGGGTCTGTCACTGTAAATGAAGACGTGAGTGCTAAAAGGCCCAAGAAGGGGGTTGACTCTGTTACGTATGCAACCTCCTGGGTTTTACCCCAGAGTCCCGTTAACGCAAACGCAGCCAAAGAGCCGAAGAAACTGGCCTTTGACGAGCTGAAAGAGTTTTGATAAGGAGCATCCTTCATTGCTGAAAGCCCGACCATGACCGGACATTTCTGCTGTAGAAGAGACACTTAGCTGTCTACTCTTGACTTAAAAAAATAAAGAAAAGAATCGCTCATTAATCATATCCATTGAGTTTGATTTTTTGTTTTTTAATCTCCCGTTGATTGTTGCAGTGATATTATTATAATTTAATAGAAACTGGAAATATGCATTTAATTTAACTGATAACTTTAATATAGCAAAAGGTTGTCCAATATGTAATTAGCAGTGATTTATTATTTTCTGGGGCATTTTTTTACCCTAACTAATCTTTAATATTACGTTTTTAGAATACTTGCTTTAATTTGAGACTTACCAATATAATTTTTATCCTATTTGTTTAAATAACAAGCAAATACTGTATAAACAATTTACATGAATCTGCTGATTGCTGATAGCAACAATAGGAAAAATACAAAATCTTTTTTTTTTAATGACGTCACTGAGGGTGGCTGTTGCCTGTTGCGTAACAAAATCTGAATTTATTCCAGTCCTTATCAGTGTCCGGTTAACTTTTTCTGGATGGCTCTTGTAACAAATGTGTCACAGTTGGTCTGTTCAGTTCAGATGGATTTGGCCAGTTTGAACTCCTCTAGTCCATCCCCTGCTCTGACTTATTGACACACATAGTTGGGTAGATAAGTACTGAGGTCAAAGCGGCAGCTGTCGGCGGCTCACGGTGCACCTGCTGCATCTCTCCAAGGTCAGACACTAAGTGTTTCAGGCTAAAATTCGCACTCCAACACGGAGCGGGAACAGAATGTGTTTCAGACTGAATGTGATGTGGAGGTTTCCGCAGAAAGAGTGGCAACAGAGGATACTGATTTTACAACAGGAAGTTTCTGTTTCCAGCCTGACCCCTGACAACAGTGGAAGTGAAGCATTTTCAGAAACATTTAATTTCCTCTGTTTCTGAACAGCTGCCTCTCGCTGTTAAAATATTTTGCAGTAGATGTCGTCTGGGGCTTGTCTGCGAGAGTGAGGCAAGTCGAACAAACTGCAGAACTGAACACGTGACTTTTAAAAATAGGTTAGTGGAAATGAAAGGGAGGCAGATGGAGGACTTTCGCTCGGTGAGACGGTCAATATGGGAGTGACAGGATGCAGCATGTGGGGCTTACATAGCAGCCTCAACACAGCGTGGATGGTGGATTAGTGCATTCACAAAGTTCACATTCGGATCAATAAAAGGACTCTGAAACCTACGACAA
Source organism: Xenentodon cancila (assembly GCA_014839995.1). Taxonomy (NCBI): domain Eukaryota; kingdom Metazoa; phylum Chordata; class Actinopteri; order Beloniformes; family Belonidae; genus Xenentodon; species Xenentodon cancila. The sequence goes on along the minus strand of CM026199.1, from coordinate 7,181,143 downwards.
CATATCTAACTTAAGATAATTGTGATTAAGATAATTTTTTTGACCTTGTTGTCTCTTTAGTCTTGAATATATGATATAATAAAAGATAAGATACTTGTAGAAAAAAACTGTTTGCACGCTCTGTTTGCTTTTATCACTAAAGTTAGTATGACACATCACAGCTCAAAAGAGCAAAAGTTTTTACACGTTGGACCTTTTATAACAGAGTTGTCATCCGTAAATATCCAGACTGAAGAATGTTTGTATTAATTTTCAGCACATTAAAAACTACATGTTATATTTTGATCTGATGATAGCCCAGTAATAACAAAAGATAGGCGTCAGTATTGAAAACAACATAGTTGATGAAATCAGACACTCTGCCCGGTGTTATACTTTTGGCCTTGTAGACGAATTACTACCATTAAGCAGAACGTGATAACTGTGTGGAAAAGGAAAACCTTTTCTGAAAATTTTAAAGAATCCTTGCCTGTACTGCCCCGTCCCTCTCTGCTGTGCTTCAGCAGCACCAGTTAACAGTGGCTCTAAAATTCAAGATTCCTGCTAGTTCAGGGTTTCTTCCACAAAGACACAGTAGATTCTTGGAAACTGTATTAGAAACAGTACATTTTCTGTATTATCTATTGCTGTCTAAGTTCTGCCTCCAAAGAAATGTCTGCCCTCAAATACTTTTTTAATCTGGACTCGGTCGGATGTTTTGAAAATTCCAACTGAGCAAAATGAACAACAATTTGATAAACTTGCTTTTTTAGCAGCAGTGTCTATGTCCGGTATCGGTATTGATCTTAACTAGTGCTCTTCTATTTTTAGAGAACTAAAACTCTGCTACTGCTCAGAGGAAGCCTGCCCCAATCATGTGAGGCTCCAGCTCATGACAGTGTGATTGTAAACAATTACAGCTGTACTGTCCTGCAGTTTTTTAAGTAAATGATTGGATTAGAGTATTTTTTGCTGTATTACTTGACATTATCTTTACACACCGATAACAAACAATTAACTGAATGCTTTGACATCAAAACAAAGTACAACAAAACAAAGTTTTAATCACATGTGGAAAACAACAACAGTGGTTGCAAGTGACCCAAATTACTGACTGTTGGGTTGTCTGTCAAACCCTTGGTCCAGTGATCAGGCATTGTGCATTTGTGTGGTTTGGAGGCTTCAAAAGCCGATTTAAAGCAAGCGATTGTTAGTTTTTAACTCTATTTTATTATTCTCTTTCCCACCCTTGGATTACCTAGCTATTGAGTTTTCCTCTTAGACCGCTAGAGTAAGATATGTGTTTTTTTTCTTTATACGTAAATTCAATTGTTTGGTGTTTAATTGAGGTAATATTGGAAAAATATTATAGATATTTTCTTTTTCTGGCTTTTTTTTTAATTAAGAGGGAACTTCAGGATTGTCAGGGTGTAGTGGTAGACCTGCAGTAGTTAATGATGAGTTATTGACCGGACATGTGGCCATCTGGTTTCCATCTTGGTCACCTTTTCCAATTAAAATTTTAACAAAAGATATTCAGCCTCAGATGCCATTTATAGGCGTCTTTGGCAATGTCACCAAACACTTCCAGCTTCTCTCAATATGGTTCCAGGTGTGCCTGAGTTTGACAGGTTTGTCTTCCTTATAGCGTAACAGTGTTGGTATTCAGAGATTAGTTTAAAACTAGTAATACAGCTCTGCCAAGGCGCATGTTCCTGTTTGTATCCGGTCACACTGTACATGCACGCTTGCTTCTGCACGGAGGTTAGGCAGAACGAGATTTGTGGATTTCCTAGAATGAGCCGATCCCAACTTTCGTAAATGTAATTTTTGTTTTTCAGTTTTGACTTTTCTTTGATCACTGTAAGATGAGTATCATCGTGTCCTGTATTGATGATTTCCGAATCATGTCAAATTGCAACAGAACATTCTAGATGGTTAAATAAAACTCCAGGTCAGAGGAAAGATATGTGTATTTACTTTGGGGGTGAACTTTGACTGTAATCCATAGGCCATTGTTGTGGAATTTCCACCTGAAAAAACACTTGGCTTTGGCATTCAACAGCATCACAACTGTGAGGAAAGACTGAGCAACCTTGGGTTCCAGGGAAAGGAAACACGAAGGAATTTTTGAAAGACAATACATCTCTGTTTACACATCACTAGGAAAAAGTAAGCCTGAGATGATGTACATGCTGAATCCCTGAATTATTGTACATGCAGCGAAGCGTCCTAAGGAAACTGTCGTGTTTTACACACAGGCTGCTTGCCAGCTGGTTTGTTGTTCAGCAGTATATGTGTCAAGATGATTATGGTAATGTGGCTCATTCTCGTTAGAGATTTGAAACTGCATGAGATCAGCATCCTGCAGATTAGACCTTATGTAACCACACAGAGTTTTATCTGAGCAGATGAAACAAAGAGCCGCATGATGCTCAGAAGATGAATTATCATTTGTTCAAAATGTTCAGTCATTTCATGAGTCTTTATTTCATTTTGTGTTTCTGAGGAGATGTTGGTTGTAACTTTATGCAGGTAGGAAGAAAGGTTTGCCTGTAACGCTGGTCTCTTTCATTTCTACTGAGCCAAACCTTCACCTTGTGTTCCTATAACATCAGGTTTGTGCTTTTCTATGTGCAAAACTTAGTGCTCCTTTTTTAAATCCTATGGTTTTTCTTGTTTTTGTGTGTGTTTAAAAGTGTTAAAATCATCTGATCATAGCTGGTTTTAGTGCTGCAAACTCATCCCTTGATGAATTGATCATCAGCAGAGACGCAGACCTGTATTCTTTGGTCGGGAGCATACTGGTGCATGTAACACACAGTCACAAGACCTGGTCTCTTGAACTCAAACTCATCTGTATACCAGAGTGTTTTATGGGCAAATGTGAAATGATCTGTGTGAGTAATGAAGCCCTTCAACAGGAAAATGATCCAAATCGCACCAACAAATCTACGTGAAAACGGCTGAAAAAGTAAAAGGAATCCAGGCCCACCACAAGTCCACGCCTGAACTTAGTTGAAGCACTTTGGTGTGACCTTGAAAGAGCTGTACGCAATACGCGAGTTTGATCTACGAGCTAATGGATCACGGGGGTACTTACATTGCCCACATGATCTACTTTTGTTAGATAACTAAGAGCACAGTGCACAAACGGTATATGTTATAGTTTGTCTGCCTGATTCAAAGACCTTCTACAATCAGCTGAATTTTTTTATCATGTTTCAACCCAAAAACAACAGGTGATTAAAACATGATAGCTTTAACCTATGACTGTATAAAACAGGGCATTTATCACTCCTTTACTCATTTAGATGTGTTGGCTACCCATGAATGCACAAATGCAAGTCATTAATGCTTTTGTGTAGCACAGCGTTTATTTCTGTATCCATCTGGTGAAACTCAGCCGTACAGGCTGGTACTGGTTTTCAGCCGCTGCATTCTTCCGAGGACTGTCACCTGGCGCTGCCATCCCCACACACCCACACAAAGATTGAGACCTTTGTTGTCGTGGCATCCAACCACTTAAATGACATTAGTATTGAACTAGATAACCATACTGTTTCATATCTGAGTGCTGATGACGTTAATTCAGCCTCATTCCTTCGCTTGCTTTTATCCTCCCGTGCAGCCAACATGCTGTGTCGCTGACACTGTATGGCTGCTAATGAGTATAAATGACCTTTTTTTTTGTTTAGATTATAATAGCAGACAGTCTCCTTTATTCCTTTGAAGTAGTAAAACATTTTGAATCTGTTTGGGATTTCACATCTAAGGCTGTGAGATTCACCTACCCAGGTTTATATGTGTTATTTTGATTGTTGTTAATCAGTGCCCATAAAGAACTTGCAGTGCTGTCTTAAAGCCTGTTTTATGCACGTTCATGTAGGTTTTTCGAGGCAAAGAAAACGAGTGTCCCGTAATGTGATAATTAAGTGTCATGTTTCTTAGGAGGTACATCAGCGCAGTTCTATGATAGTTGAAAGAGTGCATCATGGGTCAAAAGAGTATATCACATCAAAGAAGTAGTTTGTTTTTTTTTTAGTTGGTTTCCTGCTGGATGGACAGATATACATTCCCCTGGCTATGAGCCAAACACCACAACTTTTGGATCCAAACCTTTGTCTCAGCAATTTATCTGATAGCAATTCACATAAGAGCGTTGAGCTGGCAATATATATTATACTGCTTTAACTCCAACCTCTCAGGCTTTTAATTAAATTCCATCCCTCGCCCCGACCACTTAGCCCAATTGGTGCATTTTTTGCTTTTTTGCCAAGGGCCAATGCATCGTGACTCATAGTTTGATGGAGGAATAGGGCTCTCTTCAAACTAAGTTTTGAGAGAATTTTCCTCCATAGTTCATCACACGATCAACAGTTAAGTAAGATTATAGCACAAATAGAAATTATAATTTAACTAACACATGTTAGCCATATTTAAACAGAAATGGTACTGTTATTATTATGTGGCTAACTACAACTGCAAAATTATCCAAAGCCCACAAAGCTGTAAGATACAGTGTTGTCAAGTAATCATCTCTTCCTGTTGCTGCAATCGTAGTTAGTGGTTATAAATCAGCGTTTGTGATTATGAGTGTAAACACGCTACAGCTGGTAATGGAAAAGGGTTTAATTGGATGGTGTTTTGGGGTTCTAATCTTGGAATAAACTTGATATACAAGAGATTTTAGGCCACGTCTGTTGATGGGGGGGAAAGAGTCCATGGAAAGTGGTGACATATTGTCTTCTAGATGGGGTGCCCCAATTCCCTCGGGGAATATTTCAGCCGCTACCCACAATAACTCATTTGAGGCAAGATGATAATTGAAATGATAGGGAGGAGGTAACACTAAGAAAGGAAATTGGACCTAAAAGACAACTCTCCTGTCACCTGTTTGGTAATGATACACTGAAAAATTGCATTTGAATTGATATTTCAAGATTAAGAAGCATAGTACATTAATGGCACAAGATTTAAACAGTTTTAGTAAATCAACTTACATGTTGTACTGTACATATTTGGAAAGAAACTGGGGCTGGTTTTGGTCACCCAGCCTTCCCACAGGATAAATCAACGGTGAAATGGGCCCTGAACCCGTTCACTCTCTTAGCGTTGATGTTCATTAGTAAGTGATCCCTCTTCTCTGCCAGAGACCTCCTGCCTATTTGGTCAGAAGCCAACTTTTCTTTCTTCCCCGACACAACGGAGTGGAGGTGAATCAAGTAGGCGAGGAGCCAAACGCTCAGCTTTAGTCTGTCACATGTTTTTGTAGGTACGAGAGAATGGTTCCTCATTAGCTTTGAGCCCCTGTTGGGCTCAAAGTTGAATGTGTCACTGGGCTTTTGTGCATCTGTAAGACTAAGTGACAAAGACATGAATGTCCTCTATGCTTCAGTAGCTCCAACAGTTCCAGCTGCCCTTACATGGCCAAGTCTCCATGGAAGTTTAATATGTGCTTTGTGCTCTCCTCGCTGCTCTGATGGACTAACCTCACTAACCCTAACTGCAACATTTATCCTTAGACTCATCCATCTTTCTCCTCCATTCCCTAACTTCAGCCTCTTTCGGACTACCTTACTAATGTTCTGGCATTTTCACATTTTAGGCATCAAGTCCTTCTTTTTTGGGAAACAATTTAATAGACCTGATTTTGTTTTTCACTAAAGCAATTTTCTTTGGAAGGATGATAAAAAATTTTGCCAAATCATTGAAAATATATAACTGGTTAGCATCCAAAGCATCTGTCCTGGCATATAGGAATATAAATGAGAAACTTGCGAAAGTGATTGGAGATAGCTTAGAGTCAATGCCATCCCATGATGCTTTAGAGATGGTTTTCACCAGAAGCAGGACCTCCAGTTTCTGGTTCTGTGAAGGTTCTGTGCAGCACCTTAGGCGTTCGTAGGACATTATTCATCTGGACAGAGATCTCCAGTCTTGTTCCCAGAACCTGCTGCAGGACCTCTCTCTTAGTACGGCTGTGACGAGCACTCAGTGTTGTCCTCACATGTCATATCTTCTCATGTTGTTCTTTTAATCTAAGTTTATTTTGAGCTGATGTGTAGGATTTGTTTATCAATTTTCCTTTGGATATTGGACAACTCCAGTGTCTTTTTTTCAGTTTAAAGGTCAGGATTGGGAAAGCCAAAAGGATCTTTGCTTGTCATTCTCCACCAACCTTGTAGGTATCTCATATTTTGACTTTAGGACTTCCAGCCCATATTTGGCACAGATGTACACTCTTCCAGCTTCTTGGTCCTGCTAAACCATGTACGTTGTACCTAGCCTGGTCCGCCATACCCATTAACTTCTGGGAGATTCTCTCTAGTGAAATGGGTCGTGTACCCCTTCCAGTCACAGTCATTTCCGCTAGTACAGAAGGAACCAATTGCAACAGGGGAGGCTTTAAGCCATGACCCATACAGGACCGCCAATGAGCCACTATTCAAAACAACCACGGTGGCTGCAATTGGATGCTTTGTTTCTCTGATAGGTTGGACGCCTCTCCGGTGGAAGTAGTTTCTTCTGCATCTGCTGGTATTGAACCCTCGAAATCAAAGTCAAATCGGAGGAACCAGACAAGATCCTTGTATCAAAGATTTACAACAGCAGGCCGGGGTGGATTTGCCTGCCTGCAGTTATGTGCTGTTTGTTTCAGGGACATCGGCCCACACCTACAGTCCTGTCCGGTTCTGTAGACTCCACCCTCCATTGTTATTGTGTTTTAGCATTTTTTTCTTTTGCCATCACAATTAATGCTTCAGCACTATCTTTCAGACCAGCCTTTCATGGCCATTGGTGGGAACTGTTGATTTCAGCTGTTCATTCGCTCTGTGAGTGGTACATGTAGTGGAGGGTTTTGTCCTTCACAGATGCAGATGTTTTCATCTGAATTTGATATTCTGAGTAGCAAGTGGAATTTATGACAATATCTATTAAAGTCTTATGAGATGATCAGGTAGGTTACAGACAACCAGTAGTGTTGGAGCACTGTAGTGCTGTCAGCGCAATGTTTCAGTAAAACAGGCCTCTGGCTCATGAAATTTGAACAGACCCTGAAGAGAGAACCACTGACTCTAACTTTGATATTTTCTAGGCATGGTGATAAAAACTCTTTCCTAATTCTGTACTTATTTCACTCTACAGCACTGATGGGGAGGAGTGATGGTGTGAACTCTCTTCATAATGTAAAGGTTTCCAACCACCTTTGTGTTTGCAGGGTGCCGAGGCCATGGTGCTGGAGAGCGTGATGTTTGCCATCTTGGCTGAGAGAGAACTCGGACCTAAACTCTATGGCATATTCCCTCAGGGCCGTCTGGAGCAGTACGTCCCAGTAAGTCCCCATGCTGTTGATCATATGTGCCCGGGTTTGTTTATTGGTAGAATTGTTATGATTGCTAAATAAAGAGGGGGAGACTTGATATAAATGACAAGAACAGCCACATAGACTTTATTTCTGTGGTGCTTTACAACCACTTTTACCAGGTTGGGTCTCAATGTTGCACCAAAACGACTGTTTGTTAAATGTTTTTATTTTTTTTAATTTAAAGAGCTGCTTTACAACTACATTTACGTTATCTTGTCGAGACATAGACTGTAAAATTGTAAAAGAATGGAAAAACACATACCTGCCCCAGATGAGAGGGTGTAAATTGTTGACCTTAAATACAAAGATATTCTAGAAGATTTCAGAAGATCAGCATTTAGTAACTGCAGCTGCCTAAAAAAATGTAATGAAGAAAAAAACAACAACATAAAAACACCACAGAAGTGTTTTTAAAGCTTCAAACGGCCTAATAGATACTGGGTTAATTTATTTATTTAGTTTGAGACAGCGTTACTCTTGTTTCTTTTTCCATTTGCACGAATGTTTAATTTCGGTTGAGAGAAACTACAATAAATGACACCAATTGATAATAAAACATTTGATTTTGACAGAGCCGTAAACTGGACACCTGTGAGTTAAGCGACTCCAGCATATCAGCTGAGGTTGCAGAGAAGATGGCCAAGTTTCATGGAATGAGGATGCCCTTCAACAAAGAGCCAAAGTGGCTGTTTGGAACCATGGAGAAGTGAGTCCTTCAAGTCCTTCCATCACTTTTTAACCAATGCGGGAATTTAAAAGTTTACTCTGTCAGAAACTTAAGTTTACCATTTCAGAGATAACCTGCCATTAAGTTATCAACGTGTATGAGGTAACATTCGGCTAACCGGGATCCAGGCCTTTCGGGATGCACTTCCGTTTGAAGAACTTTGAAGCGCATTTATTGGCTGTTTACAGGGTTGCACAATGTTTGCTGACGTGGGGTGATAAAGTCCATTGTTACACTTCCACTGACCCTGTGTAAAAACACCTAAATGTTGTCTTATTGCCTTTTGTGGCAATTTCACCACAGGATGGTGGTGATGACTGTGAATTTCCACATTGTGAAGCAAACTGGATACATAGAGTTCCAGATTCATCCAGAAAAAGCTGGAAACACACATGAAAGATGAAAAAAATTGTCAAATGGTCCAAGAGCAAACTTAAACAGGAATGCTCATTTTGAACCAGTTGAATGAAGAATGGTTAGAACTTGAGGGGCTCAAATGTTACTGAAATATAATTAAACTTCAAAAATGGATAGCTAAAAAAGGGTTTTAAATATCTGTGATCAGTTAAAATTATTAATATGGAAGATGATCTAAAGGTTCTCAGCTGCAACCCTACAAAGTCCGATGTAATGAAATTAAACACAAGCATGTAACATCTGTTTTGACCGTGTTATAAACAGACAAGAGCCCAAGTATGTGAGCGTAAATCAACACACTCACACAAATGGTCCACATGGACCCAGAGCTTGGTCTGCATGGTCAGATTGATGACACTAGGGCTTGATCAGGGCTGCCCTGCGTCATTACTTCTATTTATTATTTTTTATTAACAGAGTTTCTTGCCCCAGCCAAGAGGTGGAAGGGATCTAGTTTGGTGGTGTTGGGATTTCATCTCTGCTTTGTGCAGATGATGTGGTCCTGTTGGTGTCATCAAACCACAAGATCTTCCGCTCTCACTGGAGCGGTTACAGCCGAGTTTGAATCATTACCTCCAAATCTTTAGACCAAAAAGCATGGAATGGATTGTGTGCCTGGGAATAAGGTACTGTCTCAAGTGGAAGAGTTTAAGTATGTCAGGATCTTGTTCACAAGAGAGGAGAAAGATGGAGCAGAGGATCAGCAGGTGGATTGGTGTGGTATCTGCACCGGTCTGGATTCTGTTGTGGTCTGTTGTGGTGAACAGAGAACTGAGCCAAAAGGCAAGACTCTCTGTTTACCGGTCAAACTATGTTCAGATCCTCCAACATAATCACAAACTGGACTGTTGGTCGTGACCCAAAGAATGAGATACAACAGTGGAAATGAGTTTCCTTTCCACGGTGGCCGGAACGGGTTAGGGTGAAAATTTCAGTCATATTGTAGCGACTCAGAGTCACTGATTCTCCACATTGAGAGAAGCCCGTTGAGGTGGTTTGGGCATCTCTGACATGTCCTTCTGGATTGAAGCGCTGGGGCAGACCTGCGAGATGCTGGTTTGGGAAAGCCTCAGTATTCCAGACCTGTAGGAGGTGATCAGGGAGAGGGAAGTCTGTGTTGCTTTGCTCATGGCTGTTTCCTCCACTATCCAAATTCAAAAAAGTAGAAGTTAATGGATAAATGGAGTAATGGAAGTCAACACACTGATTGCAATCAAACATCTGGGGAACTATGATACTTTCTTATTTACAAGAAAATGAGTGGAGTAACGGGTCACATCACACTCTTTCCAGGTACCTGAGCCAAGTCATGAAGCTGAATTTCACCAAAGAGTCCCACCTGCGCCGCTTCAGCCGCCTGCTGGCAATAAACCTCCCACAGGAGATGGAAATGCTGAAGTATGTTCCTCCGATACAGATCACACAGGCATGACACGTACATGTACAGTATCCCAAAATGGTGTTATGCAACCAGATGTGCAGAATGTGGAGGTAATGTGATTGTGACGCATCGTAATGGAATGTTACTTGCTGAGTAAAATTTTCTTCCGAAGGAGCAACTGGACCTTCAGAAGGATGTTTTAAACTGCACAACAGACTCCATAGAGTCAAAATCTGAGTTAAAGCTACTCTTAGACATACAAATGAAGAAAGTGTAAAGTTGAGTTTTGATGCAGTACTTCTGTCGGAAATTTGTTTTAGATTAAAAAAGTTTCCAAATTATTCATCATATATTGGACCTGCATTAGACTTATTACAGGAACACATCAGACAACTTGTGATTACAGATAAATTAACACAACTAACTAAGATCTGACCGTTAGCTTTAAGCCACAGTTAAAGCTTGTGGCCTGAAACATTTGAGCTTGGAGCAGCAGATGTCGAAGGCATATATTCTGTCTATTTTGTGCAATTACTGTAAAAAGTTATTACATCAAGCACATGTTATTTTTGCTTGATGTATACAAAGTCGTTTATGCTTAGAAAGGAAGTAATTGAAACACTACAGGCTGCAGCACAGCAAAAAAAAAAAAAAAAAAAGAAAGAACCAGCTCTGCCACCTAGTGTTTGGTGGAGTAATTACACAGCGACGCGAACGACAACGAAGATGCGTAATCACCAGCTACGGTGTAGGCAGAACTCCCAGGCTGCAGGCGTTGTTGCTGTTTAAAAGTCATGTCTGAGTCCTTTCGAGCCAAAATATTTGCGTGACATTACAAACCATTTACATGCACAACAAAAATGTTTAAGCTACTAAAGAAAAAGGAAACAGGCCAAACCTTTGTGCTTTCTGATGCTTGTGCTCAGGTCACTGCTGGAGTCCACCTACTCTCCTGTCGTGTTCTGCCACAATGACTGTCAAGAAGGTAAAACACGCCAACACCACCTTTAAGTGAATTAGTGAATTATTGGATTTTATAATTATCAGAGGAATTACATTTGTTTGTGCGTGTGTGTGTGTGTGTGTGTGTGTGTGTGTGTGTGTGTGTGTGTGTGTGTGTGTGTGTGTGTGTGTGTGTGTGCTGCTTACAGGAAACATCCTCCTGCTGAAACGCCACCAGAGCTCAGACAAACAGAAGCTGATGCTTATTGACTTTGAATACAGCAGTTACAACTACAGGTACTGCAGCACTGTAGACCGGAACAACTATACCAACACCCACTGTAGGAACTGTAACATGCATTGATCCATTGTAACAATGGACAACAAAGCTGCAACCATGAGTCAATTATTGTTTTCATGATTAATTTGGGTGTTTGATCAGCGATGGCACACATTTGCTGTTTTTAATCCATAAATTATAGTGTGTGTGTTTGTTTTTTTTGTTGAGAGAGCTACATTGAGACATTTGGACATCTAGGACTGGGGGAATGAAGTTTTATTGTAGATTAATCAGTAATGAAAATAATTGTTAAAATAATTGCTGCAGAGGAACAATAAACACTTGAGTTTATTTTGCGCAGTGATGCGTGCATGTTTGTCCAGCTGCTGAAAATGCTCCCAGGTGAACTGAAGTGTGTTAACGCACAGTTGAGACTTGCTCCCATCAAATGCACCATTTGCACCAGCTTAAGTAACTTTTGCTAAAAACTACAAAATGCTGTTTTGTTTTCTTTTTATTTAAACAGCGCTGATATTGTCCTTGTATTTTTCTTTGGTTAAATATAATGTAATTTGACAAACTTTTAGCGTATCAGTACTGAATTTGTGACAAGAAACATTAAGGGGAGAATTTTTTTATTCACTCACTTGTCACAGACGCAAGAAAGCTCATTAAGAACCAAGACATTTAAGTCAGATAGACTGAGAAAAAGCGGATTAACACCAGTGGAAAAATTGGAAAATACCTACTATAATCCTGTTCTTTATAATTTCCCGACTCTGAACAATTTATTTGCTATAATGATCATTAGGCTTCCTTATTAATATTTAACTTTTGCTTATAATTGGCAGCTGCAGTGAGTTGAATAAAAAAGGAGATATCAGTTTCTATGTGTAGAATTATTTATATATCAATGCATAATTGATAACTGCTGCAAAAGCGAAACCTTTCAAGTGTGTCTTTGGACCATCTTCGGCTACTCACGCTGCTGGTGATACCTGCAGCAGCTCCCAGAAAGGCAGTTTGGACTGCTTTGCCAAGTCCCCACACCGTATGTGCGTCTGTGAATACATTTCCTTTATGTAATAAATAATAAAGCAGCTGCGGATCAGATTAACAAATATATTTTCATCAATGGCTGTTGCAAACTTTGGAGCTTGGTCTCCATATTTTTGCACTTTAAAAGACAATGTGGCAGTTAGCAATCGATCGTTCCTGGGCAAATAGGCACAAAGAACATTTCCGCTTCATCACAGTCACCACAAACTCAACGCGTTACCTTATATCCATTTTGATTGAATGTGTCCGTCCATCAGTCTGTGATCCATCTTTATTTCAAATTTTGGTAACAAAACTACCTTTGAAACAAGTGCTGCCGGAGCTGAAGCAAGGCCAGCTGGCGTGCTAAATAACAGCGGTCAGATAGAAAGGTCCAAACCAACCTGAAGGGTGACTCGTTGCTCTGGTCAGCCCCAGTAGCAGCTATCGGTTGCTTGATGCTCAGCTAAACTCCATTGGGTCCTTATTCCCGTCTCAGAAGTTAGGTTCACTGAACGTGCAAAGCAGGTAAAGTGATGGGTAGCCATCACCACCATGGACTGTAGTGCAGGTGTCACTCAACAAAAGGCACAAGTATGCAAAACATTTGTGGTTATGTACCTAATGCAGTTCATAAAAGGTAACGCCTGTATAGTTGTCCTAGATTTTAAATACAAACCAAAATTATTTGCAGCACCAGTTTGTTAAAATAATAATATTTCTGCACATTTTCCCATCAGGGTCAAATAATATTGTCTGTAGTAGTCACTTGAACAACTGCACAATTAATTAATTAATTAATTAATTAATTAATTAATTAATTATCACTTATTTTTTTACAGTTTAGCAGTTTTGACGGCTTCTCCAAACCGTATATCTCTCTGAGCTGCTGCTGCGTCACCATCACTCATCCTTCCAGTAATTCTCCTCCCACCTGACCTTTAGTCCTCAGTAACAACAGGGGGGGTTGCTGTTATTTTGCAGGAAAGATCAAGCGACCCAGACAGAAACCAATCCAAATTAAAGAAGAAAAAAAAACTGGGCCAGCTCATTTCATCAATATTTACTGACTCTGGCACGCATTATTCAGCATGTTAAAATATTTGCCGCAGCTGTTATGTAACCACGGTTTGGCAGGCTTTGGAAAGACCTGCCAGTGTGACTTATGGAGGTGATGGTACAGAGGATTTCAACAAAGGACTGGGACCAGACTGAAACAGTAAAGGACAGGAGTGATGTGGTTGCACATCCACGGGAGCGCTTATTTCCTTGTGTGTGAATTCCTGACAGTTTCGTCAACAGGAAACGTTGTACATCACAGGCCAACTCCCACTTCCCCTCAGCTCCCTTCAGCAAGGCCCCTTTAAGTCTCTCCCCATGTTAAATGTGAACATGTGACCTTGGCTTGCAGCCCCCGCCGCTACACACACCCGAACACGTACTGTACTGTGGGTGTTTTGCTTTTTTTTTCTGTCTTTGCTGGCAGACATTGGCTAGATGAGGAAACAAAGGGGGGGTGGGGGGTGGAGTGCAGATGAGCCCGTTCTGTAGCCTCCCTCGAAGAATGGCAAGGTTTTGTGTTGAAAACAATTCACAGATCCTGATAAACAGCGTGGGAAATGGCATCCAAGTGCTACATTAGGACATGCACTGATGCGATTGCAGTCTGTTCTCTCCTACATCACACCGACTGCAACAGAGGATCATCTCGAACACGTTTGCTGTGGTCATTTGAACTTAAAAGTCTCGTCCATTAATGTCATACCTGCTTGCATTTTCATGATCCGTTATCAAAGGGACATGTTTTAAATTACCCTTACATTTTAGTACTACACTATATCCCCAGATAGTTTCAGGCAATCTGCTTAGTGTATGTAGTTCATGTTGTTACATAACAAGTGACAATCCACTGGCAAACCGTCGCGGTCCTAGTAAAGCCCCGTGGCAGCTGCCGTTTCCTACGTTTGCTGGATGTCAGGGGGTGCTGAATCAGATCAGGCTCAGCTATGTTTTTGCATGTTTAACGTATAAATCACTGAACACCGGCTGCACACAAAGATTCTGGGAATGGATGCAAAGAGGGATTACAAGGAGAAAATTAAACTGATCTTGTAGTCAAAAGTACTCATGACTACCACACACATGCGGGTCGACACGTGACCCAGGTACTTCCCACAGTCCCTCTGGAATGATACTTCACTACTGAAATACTGAGGACAGTTTTGCAGAAAGGAACTATAAGAAATTGGAGTATAAAAGTATAAAAGCTGTAACAAAAAAAAAAAAAAATTTTACAATATGTCTGTCTACATATCTTTTCATGTGTGCAAGAAGTTGCACGGTAAACAGTTTTTTCCATATTTAACGGGAGTGAACTTAGCAGTGTTTGTTTATTAATAATAATGACTGTAATAATGTTTTTTTTTAAATGCAATTTAGTATTTTAATTTAACTTTTTATGCAAACACACTTAGAAGTCATGAGAATACCTCTGTGGACAAGACCAGTGGCTTGAACAGTGTTGTAGCACTGTTCGGAGTAACTCTTTTTAATTTCTTTTTAAGACATGCAGAGTTGTGCGACCCAGCCATGAGAAGTCAAACAGAGAGTATTGATTTAAAAGACCATATCAGTGTGTGACTGCTTTTGTCTTTATCTGTTTACTTTGCAGGGGATTTGATATCGGCAACCATTTCTGTGAATGGATCTACGACTACAACTGTGAGGAGTATCCCTTCTTCAAAGTCGACGCTCAGAACTATCCTTCAAAAGCTCAGCAGGTCTGTGTAACGTTTTAGCACGCTGATGTCTCAAACTTTAGTTTTACCTGATGGAGAGCTAACCGGTGTCAGATGTCTGTGTGCAGCTCCATTTCTTTGAAAGCTACCTGCGTGAGTTCGATCACGGCTTTGACAACCTGAGCACAGAAGAGAAAATGAAGCTTAAGGAGGAGATGTACGTGGAGGTCAACAGGTGAGTTCAGGTGCTGTAAGAGGTTTGACCTCACACCATTAGACGCAGTAGATTTGGAAAATATTTTAAAAAGTACAAAATAAATGTTCTTTTTTTTGTTTCTGAGTCCAGGTTCTCCCTGGCATCACACTTCTTCTGGGGCTTGTGGTCCATTATCCAGGCTCGGCTGTCCACCATCGAGTTTGGATACCTGGTGAGCTTTTTGACTCCTCAAAGTTCAACCAAAGTTGCTAAACTTTTATAAAAACTCGCTTAGAAAATCGTTTTTATGAAGCAATACCAGTTCTGACCACATGGGGGAATATAAAGATCTGTTCTGTTAACAAAAGAAAAGTACCCATGTGGTCGGAGGTTGTGTTGCTTAATAGAGTGGCTTTATAGAAAACCTTCACCAGTTCAAGTTTAATTGTTATTAGATTTTAAAACTTTTCATATTATTTCAGTACCCATGTTCCATCTGTGTGCACACCGCCAGGCAAAAGCACATAGACAAATGTGTACAAGTTCCTTTTTATTTTTATATTTCAATTTTGACTGACAGTAGATTTAAAAAAAAAAAAGCAAACTAGTTCAGAGTTAAGAGGTTTGGAATAATTTGCATTTCAGCTGCCACCCTTACTACCACTCTAAATTGGGTTTTTTGTTGTTTTTTTTTATTAACTCAGAAACTTTTAATCAAGATTCTTCTGTTACACACATATATTGTCTAAGAAGAATTGGACTAGTTTCTGAAAAGTCAGTCTGAAGCTTGAATTCTTTTGGTTCCTGGGTGATGCTATATCCGCTGCAGATGACTCCACTCGACCCTGGTTAATACAAAAATTGGCAAATGGAAAGACCAAGAAAGCTTGGAAACTGTCTGGATCTTTAGCTCAGTCACCACAAGTGAAACAACATTTGAAAGTAGTACTGCCAGAGCTGAAATGAGGGCTAGCAGATCAGCAACTTTTATCTGCAACAACTACGTCCGACAAGAGAGCTGACTGAACCCCCTTGGAGCCTTGCAGTAATCTCTGTCGACTCTTATTGTCAAATATTCACAGGAAGCTTTATTGACAGAAGCTCAGCAGCATTTAAAGGGGTTGCAAACTGAATGCAACTGAAACTTGAAAGGGTGGATGAACTTACAGTGTAGATTTTATATTTATATTTTTTCCGAGGACATGGTTCCCTGACAGGGGTGGCGAGGTCCTGCCTCAGGTGGAGGAGTTTAGGTATCTCGAGGTCTTGTTCATGAGTGAGGGAAAGATGGAGCGTGAGATTGACAGACAGATTGGTGCAGCGTCCGCAGTTATGCGGTCGGTGTACCGGACCGTCGTAGGTGAAGAAGGAGCTGAGTTGAAAGATGAAGCTTTCGATTTACCGGTCAATTTACACTCCCACCTTAACTATGGTCATAAACTTCTGGTAATGACCGAAAGGACAAGATCGCAGATACTAGCAGCTCAGTCACTCGGGAGGAGCTCGGGGTAGAGCCGCTGCTCCTTCACGAGAGGAGAGAAGTCAGCTGAAGTGCCTTGGGCATCTGTATCAGATGTCCTCGTGATGCCTCCCTAGAGAGGTGTACCCGGTCCTGGATAAGCGGATGCATGTGTCTATATGTATAGATGGGTGGAATAATGCTTCATTCTTTTGTAGGAGTACGCTGAGGCCAGATTTGAAGCCTACTTCAAGCAGAAGAGTGTCTGGGCAGCCTAAAGGAGTGATATGGTTGGACAGTTTGACAGCACGCTGAGCCAAAATGTCCATAGAAGGGACATACAGGCTGATAAAGACTCCAAGATCCACGCTTTACTTAGACACCCTGCCTTGAGGGGATCTGCTGCTTACTGTTGGTGTTGTGTTGACCAAAGCCGAAACTTAATCACATGGCTTCAAAGTATGCTCCACAATCTATTGCAGCTCAAACTTTACACTACGTAATTACCTGAAGGCCAACAAGGAAAGAAGAAAGAAAGAAAGAAAGAAAGAAAGAAAGAAAGAAAGAAAGAAAGAAAGAAAGAAAGAAAGAAAGAAGGAAAGAAAGAAAGAAAGAAAGAAAGAAAGAAAGAAAGAAAGAAAGAAAGAAAGAAAGAAAGAAAGACAAGAAAGAAAGAAAGAAAGAAAGAAAGAAAGAAAGAAGAAAGAAGAAAGAAAGAAAGAAAGAAAGAAAGAAAGAAAAATCCCTTACTAACCTGTATTTCCAGCCGGAAGTACTCTCTTTTTCTGCCTTGATCAAATCATATCACTTTTACGATGGTTTAAGTTGGTCGATGGTGGATTTCGGTTAATGCTCGATTTGAACTGTTAACATTGCATCAATGTGTAAGTAGAGACCATTTCCTGATGGAAATGTTCTATGGAAAAGAGGCAAAATGCAATCTTCTCTTGGTAGTAAGCAGACCGTTGGTAAATACGTATATTATGTATAGATTTCAGTGTGCCAGTAGCCTGGCCTTATCTGTTACTGATGGGCCGAGTATGCTAGTGGAATCGTGACTTGATCTCCAGGTCGGGTTTTCTGTACACCATTACTGTTTTGTTTTGGGTTTTTTTTTTCTTTCTTTTTTTTTTAAATAGATGTGTTTGACATTGTCTTTAAACCACAGAAGATACGATTATTTTGTATTTGTAAAAATGTGAATATTTTTCTGGGCGGCTCCACCAAATCCAAAATGGCAAAACAATAATCAAAGAAAAAAAAATCAAAGATGTCAAACTTAAGCCTGATTGTTTGTGACATCATTAGTAATAACACCTTCAGTAGTGCAGAGGTGCGGAGGGTTTTAACGTGTGGTTTTTAACCACTGTTAAAAGCAGATCCATGCCTCTCTGTGGTGTTGACATTAGGATTGAATGGATTGATTTAGCCAAAAACTCTACTGTTTTTATTAAGGTGATTGATAAACTTTGTACTGGCAATCAGATACGAAAGAGAGCCTCACACAGTGCACATGACAATGGTTCCTTATTGTGGTAAAGGTTTCTCTGGTGGCTGGTTACTGGCATTTTGAAGCCTCATACAAGTGCCTCCTACAAGGTTGCCTCATAATGATAATCCAGAATAATGAGCCCGGTGGTCCTATCATGCTGCACAGCTGATTTCTGTACTGATGACTACCAAGTTATAAATGTGCTGCTGTGCAGTTAATCTGTTAAACAGGAGAGGTATATATATATATATATATATAGATATATATATATATATATATATATATATATATATATATAGATATATATATATATATATATACAGCAACTACATTGCTGTACACAACTTACAACTCATACTTGCTACTTGATTAATCAATGAAGGGAAATTAGTAAATAAAGTGTTATTCTTTTATTTTTATTTATAATTATAAAATTATAGGTAATTTATAAACACCGCATGACTCTGTAATTGCAAATATAAGTAGACAAAAGCAAAAGGAGGCTTATCTGTAGCCAGTGATTATTAATTTGTCTTTGTAGTAATGGCAGTTTATATCAGCTGGTAATAAACAACTAAATTTAGCCAATTTCAATTTGAAAACGTATTCTGGCGTGTTTTGTCAATGAAACAAATCGTTTTAATGGTCCAAAGTGGGCTTGTTGTTGGTCCAGGTGAGAAAGACAGCAGCAACCGCTAACTGCAGCGCTAACATAAGCTAACTTCCTTAGCGTAGACATTTCTATTTGATTTGAACATTTCTGTGAACATTTCTTTCAGAAAACGATTAAATTAAGCTTCTTTATTCTGTGTTCATTGTTGCCTGCTTTGTCAGGCAGCATCGTTTTGCAAGAACAACATCCTGACAGTTGCTACAGTGTTAGCCTCAAAGGATCCCAAACCGGCCAGCGCAAAGCGAAGACATTTGTAAACTCAATACGTTCCAGTTTTTTGCTTTGCTTTTTTGTTTTCCTAGCCTGATATAGTTTGATAGTGCCAGTAAATGAGTATATTGCCAAGCTATGAGTGGGCCACTGAAGTTATTTAGCATACGTTAGCGCTAAAGATCACTGTTGTACGTCGCTGAAAAATGCAACAGTGCTGCTGCAAATGGAAGCTGCGCAACCTCCACAAAGGTTATCTTGCATAACCAAATTAATTTATTTGAACCCATGGTGAGTTTATACAACTGGATATTTGTCCTGTTTGTCTGTGAGCCGGTGGGGTTTAAGTTACTGTATGAATATGTGACTAATGTGAAAGCTGCACGTCTGCAGAGACTGAGGGAACTGCGCAGGATGACACTAAACTGGTCACTACACCTGCAGCCTGATACTGGAACCATTCAGAGTCATGTGAATGTCCCCTGTGGCACATTTGATAGATGAAAATAAATTTTAAAAAAATGATGGCTGTAGCCGAACTGTGACTATTAAGTTCTTTAAATGTTAGTTTTACTTTGTATGCTAGTGTAACCTATTTATATTTACTTTTTAATGTGTTTAACATGTCGATTGTTTTATATTTTGATATACTGGATTTGAGATCCAGCAGAAGAATGTACAATGGATTATACTCGAGAGATATTATGATGTAATGCATTACTGGTACATCACTAGAATCTATGTTTTGTTTTCTTATTTTTTCCATCCAGTAGAGCTGTCTTCTGTTCAACCAGTATTTTGTTTTCTTATTAAAAAGATCGTATTTCTTTCTTTTTTTGTAAATGTGTTACCTCCCCTGATGTTTCACGATTATGATTTTTTTTTAACGTGATGTGTGATTATTTTTCATTCCATACTTCACCTGCAGGATTAAGTGCTCTGGACTTCGAACTAAGCTTGAACTGTTCCTTTAAGTAAAACTGTTATTAGACCCCAGTGGAAAACAGACACATCCACATATTTAACAATATTTACTAATGAAAATGTGAAAAGAATATACTGATAAAGTTTGACCTTACTATCTTTTTGCTCATGTCCATTGTGGTACTGTTCTTTACTCTGAGCAGCCACAACCAGCAATCATCTTTGCTATCTATGCAGCTATTTTTAGTGCACATGCTCTAACTGCAACAGACTTTCTAATCAAAAAGGTTTTGGGTGAATTGCAACTGCACAGAAATTTCTTTGGCTGTACATGTATTGCTTTGCACAAATAAAGTTTAAAAAACGAAAGCAACTGACTGCAGCTGTTTTATTAGTTTGGGTTGCTCTTCGTGGGTTAGATGCCGTCTGCAGTTTATATCAGGTATGGAGTTGGCATTTTGCATTTATTTCATCTGCGCTACTGGTATGGAGTCCAATGAGATTTCACTGCAAGTGAAGGAGGTCGTCAGTGTACTGAAAAAAAAAAAAAAACATTGATTGGAGAGAGATTTGGAGAGAAATTTGGTATATTCTTTAAGGGAGAGCACAGCTGTGTGAAACAGGATCAAAAGTTCTGGAGGTCAACTAAAGTGGATGATCTCAGAAACATCAGCAGCAGTCAGTAAAACTTTGGAGAAGGTGGATGTATCACTATCAAAATCTACTGATGAGCTGCATTCATGAATAGAAATACAGACGTTTTTCAACAAAGTGCAAACAGTCCTTGAAACAGATCATTTCAACAGTTAAATTCTGAAACAATTATTGTTATATTTATTCATTTGGCAAAATACTTTTGAGACAATGAAAATGAAGGGGTTTTGCATAAAATGGCTGTAAACGGATGAGTGGTTAATGCCATTTTTTTAAACATCTTAAATTGAATTCAAATCTATTGTGGTAGTATAAATCATACTCTGTCACAACCCAATTACTTTTTGTTTAAAAATGATGAGCAGCATTAAAAAGCTAGAACAAGTAAGAACTTGGTGGACACTAGCAACTTAACAAAGGAAAGTCTCACTCTCTCTTTCACGCACAAACACACAAAAACACACACACACACACACACACACACACACACACACACACACACTAGCCTGAAGACAAGCTTTGACGCATAAACGTTGCAGCGGAAACAGCATCAATCTTTATATGAATTGTAGAAATGGGGAATTTTGCTGCTGACGCAACAGCGCCCTGACCCCTTTCATCTACATGGACAAACATTATTTATGTGCAGCTCTATATGAAGAGTTTTTGTTGACTTATATAAGTAAACAGATAAACTGACAATTTAGAGAGAAAAAAATTGTTCTTTTTATCAATGAATTCTTGTCATGTGCTGAGCTTTCCAGTTCAACTTATACACTTGCTATAAAACATTTTAACGAGCTGGAACATTTAACAAATTTCATACTAAAGTTTTTTCTGAGAACACTATACGGGCAACTTTTGTTTTATTTTGCAGGTGCTTATCAAGATATCATAGCACTACAGAAACAACAAGTTTCATACTCGCTTCGTTTCTGGATGGTGTTAATTTGTGTTCAGTTCTCCTTGAAAAGCTATAACGTTCAGTAGCACAGCAGAAGGACAGAGAGTTAAAGATAACTCACAAAAAAGGAAGCAGAGAAGGGAACATGTAAAAACGGGGAGAAAAGATGGGGTGTGATTGCTTTTGTGTGTGTTTACGAATGTGTTTGGAGAGGAATGCAAGCTCGCAGCAAGGGCTGACTGGGGGGAGGGACGGGGTCAATGACCACTGCTCAGAGGACTCTCCTATTTTAGAGTCCTCTAAATAGGAGACACAGAAAAGGGTCACAGACAAAATGCACTGTCCCGCCACATTGGACCTAAATATTGGACATACACGAAGGAGATTCTACAATGGTTGGATGTGACTAATAAACACTGTGGGAGGAAAGAAATAATAAGTGTGATTTTTGTTATTATATGCTAACCATGTGTTCTGCTCTTACGTTAAACCTTATAAATGACTGGTAACACTGAGCATTTGCCCCTCTGTACTCTTGTTTCATTCGTCATAGTCATACAGCCATTTCAGTTCCCACTGCTGACACAGAGGCCGACAGCATGGCAAGAATGCAGTGGAGAGGAATGTTAACACAAAGAGTGGTGAGAGACTAAAATGTTGGGATCGTTAGATGGGCAGTTTTGTCCAGTTAAGTTGTGTGTTTACGTCTGTGTGACACACATGTTAATTATAACTGGTCATTGGTGTACCTTTGAGAATGAAACACTCACTGAAGGCAAATGCACCACCTGCAAACCGGCAAGACATCCACAGGTTTGTTGTTGGCCAAGAGAGGAGTGTCGACGAAAGTGAGGTCAAAGGATCCAAGCAGTTTGCGAAGAAAGAAAATGCCTCCGTATATCAGCACATTACACTTCTGTTGAGTCTGTAAGGTTGGGCTTATTATGGCATTGAGGGAAATCCTGGTTTAACACTTCTCACAAGGATTCAGAAATAAATTGTTTGTCCTTAACACAAGCAAGACCAAAAAGAGAGAAAAAAACAAACTATTCAACAACAAAAAAATAAAAAACATTTTTTTTAGGATCTTAGCAAAAGAATAAGAATTAGTTACTTAACCTATTGCACAAGTTTTCCCTCTGCATGAATTATCACTTTTATATAAAGTTGTGAAACATGTTTGAAAAAACCTACATTTCAGTCATCAGTGGTTACTTGTGCAGCTCTAGTGACTTCCTTAGATTTGTCTGATTAAAACACAATCTATTTTCTAAAACATTGCACATCACTTAAAAAGCTTAAATTCATATTTCTTATGAATTCAAATTTAAAACTGCATCCTTAATATCAGTGAGAAGACCAAAGGCATTCTTGTTGTTTGATACCACAATCTTTCTTCTTTATTAAACCCTTCATCTAATATCAAACTATTGCACTTGACAATTTTTGAATGAGTTGTATTCTAGGTGTGATTCCTAGCTGCAGTCTAGGAGTGCAGAGTTGAAATGTTGCTGTAAAAGTCCAACAGTGTCACCTGGTGGAAACAGAACAATTTGACCTTTGTTACACAAATGTGTGAACAACAAAAAAACAACAACAACAAAAAAAAAACAGATCTATGGAAGGCATGATAATCGCAGCACCCTTAGTGTGATGATAATAATAAAAATAATAATAATAATAATATAAAATGCTTTAAAGAACATCAGGTAAATGCAGATGTGGAGGGTAGCCTGTCAAACCTCTGTGTAAAAGCCATAGAAAGTTATCAATGCGTAGCGCTCCAACAAACAAATGCCTAAACAATAAGTCCAGTTGGGTGGAGTCCCATTGATTTATTCCATAAAATCAGGCCGCTTATATTAATTTGATCCTGTGCTGTGATGTTAAAGTAAAGTTGTGGCAGTAGGCTACGGTTAGAACCGTGTGATCCCCATCTTCCACTACCCGTCCTACTTAGTGAGCACACCTGTACAAATATCTTCCTGAAACACCATGTGTCTAACACCCAGTGCAACACCAAGTGGATAAATAAAGACTAGATAAATAAATAGAACTAATAAACCTAAACCAAAGTGACTGTAAATGGCTCCTACAGCAGATCTACTGCATGATGACCTCCAGGGTGGAGCCACACTTTAGCCTGAGGGACATTCCCCAGAAACAGAGGGAGAACAGCTGCAACAAGACTTAAACTGTGACAAGATACTTGAGAAACAAGGATCCTACAAACAACCTACTGCAGCAAGCCTGCACTGACCTGTATGTACCTGAGCAGGTCTACAGCGGGAACTGGACTCCCCAGAACCAGGATCAGCTCATGGCCCATTTTGAATCAGTCCAGCAGGGACAGGGGTTCCGGCTTCTCCCCAAATCTACTTTTACCAGATGCCAGTTTCAATGTAAAAGTCATTTTAACAGGGAGAACACCCTTCTATTCTTGACCACAAAGATGTTCAATTCAATTCAATTTTCAATTCAATTTTATTTATATAGCGTCTATTACAACACAAGTTGTCTCTAGGAGCTTTCCAGAGACCCAGAACATGACCCCTGAACAATTATTACATAAACAGCAGCAGGTAAAAACTCCCCTAGTGGAAGAAAAACCTTAAGCCAAACAGTGGCAGGAAAAACTCCCCTTTAAGAGGGAAGAAACCTTGAGCAGGACCTGGCTCATGAGGGGGGACCCTCCTGCCAAAGGCCAGCCGGGTAGAGCAAGAAATAAGAAAGAATAGAGACATAGAGACACCGTCAAAGGTACAAGATAGGATACATTAGTAACTGTCCTTGGTAGTCCAATTAGACTTCTGTGTATATGGGTGATATATGGATAGACAGTGATCCAAGGGGATGAGGACTGCAGGTCGGGGTGTCAGCAAGCATCCAACAGACATCCACACAGACAGGTGAAGGCAGATACTGGGATGGTCAGAGGTGGAACTGCAGGTCAGCAAGCAGCTCCTGAGGCTCTGGTCCACAGGACATGCAAATAAGAGGAAAAGAAGGGCCAGACAAGCACAACAACTACAAGAACAATGGACCACAATTAAGTTGAACAGGAAATTATTCTTGACTGCAATGTCAACACCAAACAATCTTTGTTTGCAGATTCATTTCAGGGACAGACAACGATATGGCAGATTTTATTCATCTGCAAGAATCCAGGACAGAGAGGAACCCCACTGGCCTGACGAGTCCTTTCAGAACAGCCAAAAAGTTGGAAAAGCTCAAGAAAACGTTTAAAGTATGGATGCTCTGTGTTTCACTGAGCTTTATGGATTGAAAGCACTTGTGAAAGATCAGATACTTTTGCTGTTAGTTTTTGAAAATAGTGTGTTGTTGTTCTGGATCTGAAATGAAAACCACATCATAAATTGTCAACTTCAGTATAGAAAGGTTCTGCAGACACCCATGAGCAGTTAAGTCTGTCTCTGTTTGTGTGTATGCAAGAGAGAAATGAATTACTTCTCTTGGGATAAACATCTGATATATAGCTCAATGTAAATAAACTGAGTGCAGGAGTTCAGGAAGTCACTGACAGGGTCTGGCACAGAGCCGGAGGAGCCCATCGCTGCCAACTGGAAGTGGTTCACCCTCCTGGACGAGGTCGTAGATGGAAAGACATCGATTCTGGAGAGGACAGCGGACAGAACCAGGCGAGATGAAGCCAAGGAGAAAAGACATTTAGTTAGAAAAAAACACTTAGAAAATAACTGCTGAAAGAAATGTAATGAAATAATAAATGTGTTTGTTTTTATCTTATACTAAATGATTTTTTTCTTTTTTTAATAAGTAATGAGTACTAAATTATACAAATATAAGAAAAACTAGAAACAATTCACTGTAACGTCACCTGTAATGTTTCTGTAGAGTGCTTTTGTAGCTTTCTTTTTCTCGTAATGTGAAGTGCTGTGTTGAAAGTGGGTGAAATGAGCAGAGATAGGAAGTTGGCTTGAATGCACTCGGCTCGTGTCAGTTGTGGTTAGCCATTTTAGTGGGCCGACAAGGCAGTGACGTCTTTTTATGAGACAATCCAGCCATGTAATCAACAAAAACGATGGAGTATGTTCGTTTGCCATTTTTCACCACACCAAAGTTAGATACAGCGGTTGTTTTTGTCGGGTTTTAAATATGGCCGGTGTGACGAAGTTGCTCTGAAGACTCATCTGTGACATTGCTTTCTGGCCAATCAGTGGTCTGCACCCTGGTGATGAAGCATTATCACCCCGACTCAACTCGGTTAGAACCTTGATGAAGTAGGTGCCAGAAAAAAGGTTCTGACAGGTACTATTACCTAGTGAAAAAGCCTTAAAACAGAGTAGAGGCGCGTAGGTGCTAGCGGCAAAAGGGCATAATGCTGCCAAAGCTGAATAGAGGACAAGCAGAGCTCTACTGGGACCAATCGCAGTTGAGCATCACGAAATGACTGACCGGAAGTCCCAAGAGACTTCCACGGAAAGGGTCCTGAAATGGTCCACTGTGGCTCCTTCAGCCAATCCATCCCGGAGGAACAATTGAAGCAGAAATGCCACTATTTGGCGCCAGCATTGCATTTATTAACTATGCACTGGGCCTGTGGGCTCTCGATTCAGCAAGTATGGTAAAAATATGCGATTAAAAAGTAATGTTATGCTATCTAACTTTGTGAAAACATATCCGAGTTGGTTTACAAATAATGGCTTGGGGTCTTATAAATTGATATAAAATGTGACATGTATATGCATGTATTGTTTCTATTTTTTCATCAATGTTTTTTATTATTATTTTACTCGAGTGTGATTATGTGTGCATGTGTAGATGACTACCATATAAACTTAAAAAATACTCTAATTAATATGCTTGATTTAGAAAAGAAAAATGGTAAAGTTTATGGTAAACAGGTGAACCAGCACAATGTAATTTTTTGAAAAAAAAAACGCTTTAATTCGTTGGGCCTTTCCTCTACTTCATCTCTGCAATATTGAGATAGTTTTTTTTCTTGATCTTTTTCTTTCTCACTACATCTAAGGGTTAGGTCTTACCCTTAAGCCAGTAGATTTCTTTCATAATAGCTCCCTCCCATTGGGCAGTAATGCGCTTGCACCAATTAGCATACCTCTTAAGATTCGGAGACAATGACATGAAAAAACTTACTTGTATTACTAGAGGACTACTTTGTGTTAATAAGTAATCTACATCAGAATCAAACTAAAAGTACATGAGGGGTTCCCCACGGTTCTATCCTGGGAGCCTCCAATTTAATATTTACATGTTTCTGCTAACTCAGTAATAAATAACAAGATAAGTTACCATAACTATGCAGATGACACACAAGCGATGATTACAAGCACTTCAGAGGGTGGGGCATCACCAGGTCAGAGTTGCCAACCATCCAGGGCATTTACACTGCAGGAGGAAAACTGGAAAGAACCTCTTTGATCCCAGTCATCCAAGTTCCCAACTGATGGTGCTCCTACCTTCTGGGAGATGGTTCAGAAGCATTCGCACAAGAACCAGCAGGTTCAGACAGTTTATACTATAAAGGCATCAGACTTCTGAACTCCTGATGTTGTCACGCCCTGTCTTGAAAAACCCATCCATCCCCATGTTTTATTTAGCAGCGAGTGAAAGAAACAGTCAGTGACCAGAGACAGAGGCTAGTTGCTGATAGTGGACTGCAGAGGTCTTTAGCTTTGGAAAGGCCACACTTGGAAAAGGAATAAGGCAGCTTGCTGGGATCACTGTCTTTGTACTGTATCCACTGTGTGAGAGCGACCAAATGATCACGAAATAAAACTGAACTCCATGTAGAGCAGGATTTTACTGATGCTTACAAAAATAAAAGGCACATGCTCACAGAAAAAGAAAAAAAAGCTTGTAAATATGCATAATATATTTCCATTCCTGGGAAAAGTCCTTCCTCACATTTGCAGACAAGGCAACCGATTAGTAACTTATGGTGCCAAGAAAGTTTTTGTACAAACAAGACAGCATGAAAAGAAGGGGGCATGAAATGATGACAACGCAGCTTCCTCAGCCATATGTCATGTTATAACTCAGTTAAGTGTCAAGTTCAAATTCCTGCACCTCTGGAGTTACGTCTCTCTAATCTACTGACATGAACTCAAAACAGGAATGTCACTGGCAAGCTTGCCTGTTGCCTAGATGTTCATGCGGATTTTAGGCTCACTTAAAACTATTCTGTCCCAAATAGGAGCTGCCGAGTTACTGCAGGGTCTTCTTGAGGAAGTCAACCAGGAGGTGATGAGGGAAACCAAAGTCCATCTGGGTCACCACAAATCCCTGCAGCGCAGAGAGAGGAAAAAGACAGGAGTCGCATGAATGCAAACGCCCAACACAAGCGTATAGGCCACACGGAGAATAAAACAATCAGCACTCACGTCCTGAGGAAGCACTTCAGGGTCAATGATGTCAAATAAGTTTGCACCTTGTTTGTCCATCAGTCTGGTGATCTCAACCTCAAGTACTGGAACACACACACACATTTTCTAAAAGGTTACATTAACTTTGTGAATGATGTTCTATAAGAATGCCTATTGTTGTTAGCAATATAAGGTTGAGGGTTGAACCAGGGTGTAACGCCTTACCCGACAGGACTTTAGGAAGACCAATCCTCTCCACGGCTTCTCTTATAAATTGCAGTTGGGCCTCATCTTGCAACTAGAAACAGAGAGACAGGTGACTGAACAAGTCTGATTAATGGCAAAGTAGGCATGTCCTCAGATTGTGTGTTTCTTTAACATGGAAAAACCTAACGACGATGATATAATGAGAACTAATGTATTAGTTTGGTTGTTATAAGATCAGTGCAGCTGATCAAATATTCAGGAGGCTCACATTTACATTTCCTTTCAGTTAAACAGCTGTAGGAGGACGTACAATCAATGCGGACTTTTTTTTCTTTGTTTGTTTGTTGTTTTTTTAATTAAATTTGATCTTTTTAAAGATGTTTTAGATGTACGGCACTTGACTCTTTTCTTCCCAGAATGTCTGTCGATGCAAATGGTAGGTTACAATAAATTCAGTGAGGATAAGAAAAGCACATAAAAAAAGCACGTAAATTCTTAAGATTCAAAAAGCCTGTAACTAGCCTTTAATTTTAGAAACGCAGCTGTACTTATGCAAAAATGTTGAAATTGTGTGTGTGGAAAAAAAACAACTTACCATTGTATTCTGTGAGGGTTGCTCAGCCCGGACTACTGAGATCCTACAGATGTAAGAGAGTCGTCATCACACACAAAGCATAAAGGCCACACAGTTTCACTAGCTGATCAAACATGCATTTATACGTTGTTTTTCTTCTCTTTTATTATTACATTGTTAACATTTGAAGCCACTCTAAGAAGGAATACCACTTCAGTTCACACTGGGGAACGATATCTCAAATAAGGTCAAGGTGTAAGAGACGACAAAGGGCCATGTGGGCTGGTGGAAACGGCCACTGGGACGGGACGGGTACCGGATTCACTTCACAGGAGCAAATTTTCATGATATGATTGATAACATGAGGGATTATAGCTGTTACGTTTCAGCCCCTCATTTTACTGTTTGATATTCAAGCATGACAATTTTACACACAGAACTCCTCCAAATTCATTGATTCTTTTATCCAGATATTCTGTGTTGTGGAGGGAAATATATGTAAATCGCTTTTCCATTTTTTGATGAGATATCGCTTTTCAACAATTCAGGGCCCATCTTTGCTGCAAACTGATGTTTGAAACATGGAGCTTAAAGTATCTATTACCTCTGAGTTTAATTCAAAGGCTAGAGTGTGAACCTACTCAGGAAAAGAGAAGTTAAACAGAATTTATGAAGAAGATGAGACATTTTTGGAGAACGACAACAATAAAAGGTCTTACTCTTTGGGTGTACCATGCAGGGAGAGTTTCTTGTCAGCATAAGAAACTGTGACATCTATGACCACGTTCTAAACAAACACATAAGAATCTCATGGGTCTTCACATCGCCCTTGTAGTTTTACAGAGAATGTAGGTCTTATTCTTTAATTTTGCACCAGTTTCGATAAAAGACATTTACTCTTCAACAGCAGCTTTTTAGTACGGTGCCAAAGCTGAGCACACTCAAGCCGAACACTATATGCTTAACCTGATAACACACCAACATGTGTAATCCCTCGTGTCTTTGTGGAATACACCCATTACTCATTAACAAAGCTGGAGGAAAACGGTGAACTTACTTTTTCCTCCAGCACTGAATCCTTTCTTGGAGTTAATAGCTGTTCAAACCTCCTTTGTGCCAGATGTGACTTCAGCCAGTTGCTTTTGGTAGCTCTGGATGAGACCTGCACAGCGTTCAGGTGTAATCTTTGACCTTTCTTCTGTACGGATCTACAGATCTGGATGTCTGGCATGAACATATGTCTTAAGATCCGTCCACAGGACCTCACGTCTGGGCTCTGACTGGGTCGTCCTGAAGCCATTCAATTTACGTCGATCCTTAAGGGTCAATGTGATGCAATATCATCCAGCATCTACTAAGCTTCAGCTGGTGGACAGTATCCCTGAAGAAAACTTTTTCAAACTTGGAAAATTATTTGATAAACCGTCTCCAGGTCGTGTGGCAGTGAAGCAACCCTAAGTCATGGTGCTTCATACTTCCCGGCTGAAATAAGGTTTTCATGTTGGTAAACTGTTCCCTTTTTACACTGTATATAGTGCAAAGATAATGATAAAATAATTGTAAACAGTGTAGTGATAACTGATTAGGAGGTATTACACTGCTTGATACTGCTTAACCTAAATAGGTGGATTGCAAACATTAGGAGTTAAGGTGGAACATTTTGAACATTTAACTGTCAATAGTTGCTCTCAAGCTCCAAATCCGTTCATTTGGGATGCATTTGCAATGAATAAAATGTCATATTTAGGAAAAAGTGAATGTAATTAGGTTTTGTTAACCTTTTTTGAGGCCATTTGTAAGAGAGAGAAAAAATGCATATTGCACAACAAACAGCAATGCTCACTCAGTTCTGAAATGTGACTTTCAGGTTAAAACCTTAATAAAATGATTATGTCACCATTTGACATTAGTGAGTCCAACACAAGTGGGAAAAAAAAGGATAAAGGGGCATTTTAGAGGGCTGTTCCCGGTAACATACCCATACATGTGGAGCTTAGGACAATTGTTTGTTATTGCAGTTGTTGTTAACAATTTAACTGATTTCAGTTTATTTTAGGAAACTATTTTTAATTTTTACAAAGTACCGTTTGGAAGAAGAGTGTTGGTGTGCCTTGATTCCCGCAGTGGAGTTCTCCAGAGGCCTGTGCGCTGACTCTTGAACCGGCGGTGGAGGTGTTAAGAGAGGGAACAGATGAACTCCACACTCTCAGTTCTGCAGAATCTATCAGACACTGAACCCAAAAGCACACAAAAGTAAATCTCTGCCAAAAATAGGATGTTTGTCTCTAGGAATGAGTTATAATCGGGCGTTTTTCATTTGTACCTGTTCAATATATTCAGGCATGACACTGGAGAGGCTCGTCTTAAAAAGTTCCTGAAATCATATCCATTTCAGATGGGTTTAAACACTTGTACGGACGTGTTTCATCTGTGTTTACAGACCACGCTGAAGGTGGCGCACTTACAGCGAGCTCCTCTGATGAAATGTTGAGTTGAAAGCGGCCGTCTTCATGCGCAGCAGCGATCAAGGGGTTGAAGACCTGGTCTAGGGTTGAAGGACAACTTATTTACATTTGTTTTCTATCACATTTATTATTGCTAGGGTATGATTGTAGTTGGTCTTGTAAAAACCTGTTGGCCCGAGGTTGTTAGTGATCTCAGTTTTGTTGAAAACTGGCTGTTAGACACTCCTGTATGAATTATTGCATATTGCCCGACTCGTTGTGATTGGTCAGCTATGTTCTATCTTACCAAGCTAATGATGCATAAATATACACTAATAATAATAATTTAAATAATCATATTTTTTTATCACATTTTCACTGTGTGATATGGGCTGAAACGATTATTCAAGACACTCAATTTAGTTGGTAACAAAAAAAAAATCTTTTATGTAAATTCTTTTCAATTGAAACCTAAATCATTTGTTTTGTTTGAAAACACAGGGATGCAGGCTGCACTACAGCCGAAAACCCGTCTGTGGTTTGTCGTTTGTCTTCTTCTCCACATATGTCACGCCTCGTCACAACAGCACCTGGTCCCATTCACTGCAGCAAAGACATCCAATTTCTCTCTCATTATATGTTTATTATGTGTCAAACCTGTGCGTTACCTGGCAACAGTGCTGCTGAAGTTAATCCCTACACCTGGAGGTAGTGCTTTTCCAAACTATACTTCCTTAAGGTTGCTGTGTATAAAATTGTCGAAAAAGCTAAATGTATAAATTGCAACATGTTAATAAGAACGTTTTGAATGACATAAAGAGCTTATAAAGAAGAGACATTTCAAGAGACTGCTTTTTATCCTTTTTTGGAAATTCTCTTTTAATAAGGCAAAAGTACTTCTCCAATTAAATGATTAATCAAATACGTAATGAGTGATGCTGCTGTAGATTGAAAAGACTTTTGTTTACGATTTGTGTGGTTTATGTCATGTGCAGTTAGAGTTACTGTGTGTGAAGTCAGTGGAAAGGTAGTTAATTTTTGTAAAAATGTCATAAAAGTTAAAGTGCATATTAAAGTGCAACTAAATAAGGCTTAAATATGTTGTAGTCCAAAGTGTCCTTAGTCTTTTAAAGTTTGAATGATGTCAGAGGTGATGATACAGAGCTACAGGGCTCCAAAGAGGGGTGGCTTTTTAATGGACTTTGTCCAACTCCCGTTAATTTATATCCATTCTACTTTTTCATGACATTCGTATGGTATGACAGTCATTCCACACCGATGTATAAATTATTTTTGGGGTTTTTGTTTTTCTTTTGATTTTTCAAAACTGCGGCCCTTGAAAAGTGCCAAAATTTGCTTCAACACTAGATCCTCCAGCTTTCCGGCACCACAGGTGCTGTGACCGTCTCACAAACCGTCAGATATAATTTCATTGTCAGGGTACAGAAATAGGTTTTTGAAGGGTAAAATGTTGTGTTAACACTTCTTCCATATGGTTGCCTTTGCGCGCCTGCCGGTGTGGGTTGGAGTGGATTGATCCCCCAATTGTTTTATTTTTTTATCTGAAATGTATTACCAATTATGCCGTGAAGTGAAAAATATTTGATAAATGTAAACGGAGCCAGTGCACTCAGCAACAAATATTTTTTACAAACTAAATATATTACTACCATTCAAAACGTATGCAGACTACACACAAAGAACGATGAGTCCGTGCTCGGGGATAAATCTTCTGTTTGTCTTGATTTCCTGGAGAATTATTGGTTTCATAGTACTGTTATACTTTTCATCATTGCTTACTTTTTGTTTACGTTTTTTATAATAATAATAATCACAGATCCAACCCTCCATGAGACCACCTCAGCATAGAGCTGGAGCTGTCAATCACAGGAGCTGAACTGTTGGTTCTATTTATAGAACAGAGAAAGAACGTCACACCTCTCTGATTGTCTCCCTTTCAGTTGCATGATTGAGCAACAGGCTGCAATCAAGTGGACATATTTTTGAAATGAAAAGAACTATCCAGGAAACGTTGTCACTCGCATTGACGCTCATGCAGGACTAAGGTTTGTTGCAGTTCATCAACTGACCGATAGAGGCTGGCCCCAAAAGAGCGTCAATCTCTATTGACGCCCATGTTAAATGTCCAACTTTAGAGCAGAAATAAGCGTATTTACAGCCTGGTTTAAAAAACCCGAAACGTTTTGGTCTCAATCGTTTCACACCCATGACAACTCTGAGGTGGGTGAGTTTGAACCATAGCAGGAGAGATTTTAACAAGCATTAAACTTATTTCTAATATGATTGATTGGCAGTTGGCTCAGCCAATGACTGCTGTTATCACGTCCTTCCTTTGTTATCGTCAAGCTACCGTTCTTTGCGACGCAACCATCCGTTTGTTCAAATCCAGCTTCAGGAGTCAATATATTAAATGGTTTATCCCACTGTAAAGGTCTGCTGGCAGACTGGTCTTCAGAAACCAATG
Source organism: Xenentodon cancila (assembly GCA_014839995.1). Taxonomy (NCBI): domain Eukaryota; kingdom Metazoa; phylum Chordata; class Actinopteri; order Beloniformes; family Belonidae; genus Xenentodon; species Xenentodon cancila. Next base: position 7,147,685 of record CM026199.1, on the reverse strand, counting down.
GGTCATGTGACCGAAAGCTTCGATCATTGTTATATACAGTCTATGGCAGTGATGTTCAACCCTGGTCCTGGAGAGCGCCTGTCCACCATGTTTTAGATGTTTCCCTGCATCATCACATCTGTTCTCATTAACGGTCGTCATCAACTTGTCATGAAGGTCTCCACAACTCTACTGATGACACAGTAGTTTGTATCACGGTGTGCTGAAGCATCTGAAACCTGCTGGATAGGGGCTCTGGAGGACCAGGGTTGAACACCACTGGTCTATGCTGGATCCTGAATGCAATGATGTAATTTATATCACGGCGTAGCAGAATAAAGAGACCAAGTTTATCAAAGGCTGCAACATAAAATTTAGGCTGGAGATCAGGACTCTGTCAACTCTAGGTGTATTTGACAGAAAAATTAAACTCACAATGACACAAAAGGCACATGGCATTAAAGCCAAGGAAAATGTCTTGGTTTGGATATATAATTTATGGGGATCAAGTGGAAATTGTGGACAGTAAAAAGGTTTGTTTCAGAATTTTAAAGATTAGATCTCAGCTTTCAGGTGATTTGACAGAAAAGAAAAAAGGCAAAGTGCCATAAAAATATTGTGTAAAAGCCAATGAAAATGTCTTAATTTTGATAAATAATTTAAGGGGGTTGAGTGTAAGTCTCTCAGCCAAATCACATCAGCGTCTATTGCATTTCAAATCAAGACTCTTGGGAATTTTGGGAATACCGTTTGATGGATCGGTACCAAAAGTCTACAAAAAAGAATCAGGTGGATCAATGGATAACAATAAGGCTTTCAGACATACTGAATTGCATGTTTATATTCTTATACCTCTGAATTTTATCACTACGGAATCACTATTGCTGACCTGAAAACCAAAAGTAAAGCATCCTGTTTTCAGTCAGTTGGCTTGGATGGAAGACAGAGTCGCTGATCACAGAAGTCACGTTTCTGTAGTTGGTCAGACCCTGAAAGGTATAAATAAAAAACGAGAGCACATAAGAATGAAATAATTACTTTGATGTTTTTATTGTAAAGTATTATCACGTATTATGGTTGTGTCTCCTACCAAACAACAAACCCTGTTTCTGTTCATCTTAATCATGTTACATGCATTCGTTTCTTCACACTGTTACAAGGTGATCATTTTCAATTACATTTTAAACAAAAACATTTGTCTTACTTTTGGGGGTATGGGTATTTTTACCTTGTGGTATGATTCTATGTAGTTAGCAGTGATGACAGGTGCAGCGGTTACACCGATATCCACACTGATGCCTCCATCACTGAGGAAGTGTGCTGAGAACATAAATAAACACAAAATAATCATCCATTCTTACAAAACGGATTAAAGGTATATTAAGTTTAAGTAAATTGATATTGTAAACGCCAATGCCAAAATGTTCTCAACCCCTATAATTCATTAAACCAAATTTGAATTCTTCCTAAAATGTTATTTTGTCTTTCAGGCTGACATGGCAGAAAATGAACATTTATTCTAAAAATAAAAGTCTTTAAAATTCTGTTTGTTAAACGTTAATGTGAGGAGGAGACATATCTGGGAAGAACACCTGCAGGAAGATGTTTAAAGCAACAAACGTAAGAGCATCATTCGCACGGGATTAAAATGATCTGGGGAGCTTCAATGACTTGTAATAATCACGGAGTACGTTTGTGTTTTTAATCCCATTCAAATGCGCAGTGTCTGTGACTTGTAAAGTAAAACAAAACCCTCGAGGACTGGAGTCCGGCACATGTGCCTTAAGGACTTCAACGAAAACTCTGGACCCTTTTATGTTTACCGTTAAGTTTACTGTGTTTTACATGGAAAATTTAAAACTGAGACTGACACGCCGTTTACCAATTTTGTCACTTGTCAACATGTGACATGTCGTCACTGAGATCTAACTCTTGAGTGTCTCATCAGGTGCTTTTAACTCAATGTTCAACTTGAATGTTCAATAAAAGGTAATCATTTAATAAAATGCAATGCCGCAACGCCACTTCAGGGATCAATGTCTGTAAATCACCAGTGCAAATAGGACAAACTTAGATCCAATCGCTCACTCAAGGAGAGGCTACATTGGATGGTGGACTCATCAAATGTGTCAGATTTACGTTTTAATGGCAGGTGTGACCACAGGTGGAAACGATCGGTCTTTTGTCATCGGATTTCCCCTGATGGATTTTGATATTTGCTCTGAAGAGGTTCCTAATCACAGGAATTTCCTGAATTACTTTAAAAGGTGACCAGCAAGAGTTCCTGCCTTAATACAAGTGGAAAGGTGCTAAAACTATGATTAAGTCACATAAAATAACTCATTCACTCACCCGCTGTGTCTTGTATGAAATCAGCCAGTATATCTGCAAGCTTGTTAATCTCCTTACAAATCTGCATTTCAGGACATATGTGCCTTTGTTTAAGTTTTATCACGAACAGGCAGACACATGACAAAACGTGGGCTTTTCACCCTCACCTGTCCTTTAATGACCAGCTTGACAGTGAAGGTGATAAAATCAGTGAAGAGTTTCTTCAGCCAGTTTGGCCTGACGGTCAACAAGCAGACACACATTAACAGACTCAGACACACTGGTCATGTAATGCAGATGCTTTTTTAACTTTTTTAACTTACTCTTTGTCTCCTTGCAGGTGAAGATGAAGCTTGTGAAAGTTCAAATAACAATCGGATGTGTCTGCTGCTACTTTCCCTTCGCCACAGTCTGACAAAGGGGAGAGACAGAGAACAGACGGCGAGTTGAAGGAGCAGGAGACAGTAGTGGGTGTCTACCGTATAATTTTCACCATATGGATTGTAGAAACATCATTGGAAAAAGTCATTATTTAAGGACCTGGGTGAAAATGTTAATATCAGTCTGTTATTTGTTAAAAGATTATGATGAGTGGATGTTATTGTTTATTCTAATGAATACCTATATGGAGTGCACAATGACAGAAACAATAGAAAAGTTTAAAAGGCATCTTTGAAATGCACAAGAGCTTGAGCATAAGGTAATGTAAACTTTAAAAACTAAAGTGTGAGTTGTACTAGAGTTCATGTAAAACATTTAAGTGACTTACAAAGCTTTGGGTTGATTCCAAGATCAATCTGAGACTCAATCTCCAAGTCAATAGCTTGTGCAACATTGACACTAGGTAAGAGAGAAACACGATATCAATGACAGGAAGTCTAAAGGACTTCAATACTAATGCTGATTTTACTTTTAGTAAACACACTCTGCGAGTGCCATTTGTAGTACGACAAGACAAAAAAAAGAAACAAAAAGAAAACTATGAACAAAGAAAGTTAACTCAGAAAATAATGTGGAAAACGTGAGTTTCTGTAAAATATCCTGTTATATCTGAATGGATGTAATTTATTTAAACTTCGCTGGACTTTGATCCGGGTATCTGTGCCTTGAACCAACAGCAGCCAACAACACTGGTGACAAATGAAGAAAAACATGCTGGAACAGTCTCAGCTATGTCATAACTATCTGACTTTTCAATCTTTTATCATTAAATTCATTTTTACTTAATTGGAGCTCCTTTTCTTAAAACGGACGTTATACATTCATCCCCGGTGATATTTAATTATAATAATACCAAGATAATAATAATAATAATAGTACCAAGATCTTAAACGCAACGTCATGCCATAACTTGTTTCTTTTTCATTTGCACTTTGTGTTTAAAATTTATTTATTGTGTAGCACCGAGGGTTTGAGAGTAAAGTAATTTTAATTCTCTGTATGTACCTCACATGTGGCAGAATTGACAATAAACTTGACTTTGACTTTGACTTTGAAGATCTCCATGCAAGAAAGATACAAGAAAAATCAAATGGAGACAATGAACTTTAAAGAATATTCCATTTTAAAAAGATGTGTCCGTAATAAGGATTTGAAAATGTGAAGGGAGTCGGTGTTGCGTATGTGAGGTTGGAAAAAATTCCAGAGATGAGGGTTCTGTCAAGAATAAAACTCTTGGCCTGTGGGGAAGGAGAAACAGTCATATCGTTGATTGTGATGGAAAAGCTGTCCAATTTTGTAAGAGGAGATTTAGATCCAATGAGTAGCACCGCAGTTTTTTCACTGTTGAGTTTAAAAAAACTGCAGGAAACCCAGGATCTAACCTCAATGAGGCAGACAGTGAGAGAGGTTGGTGGAAGGGATGAGAAGTGTTTGGTGGACACACCGAGCTGGGTGTCATCAGCGTAACGGTGGAAGCTAATGTTTAGTTTACAGAAGATATAACCAAGAGGAAGCAGATAAAAGTTGAAAAGAAGTGGATCCAGGACAGAACTGAGCAACATCTGTGCGGCCAGAGAGGCAGGAAATGAACCAGTTTAGGGATGTGCCACTAATTCTGATAGATGATAGTCTGTGATGGAATATGCTGTGAAATGAAATTGAAAGCTGCACTCAGATCCAGATCCAGTTGTACAAGTATAGAAATAATCCCAGAGTCAGGAGCCAGAAGGAGATCTTTGCTATCTATCTATGAGGAAAATTATACCATTCTATTCAGTTCAGTTCAGTTCAATAATACTTTAACCTTGAAGGGAAATTAGATTTTGAAGTAACTTGTTTTATCTACAGTTCTTCAGACTCATTATAGATGATTATGTCTTCGAGTATGAAGCATCTCCTGGTGATTAGATCCCTCCTCCCTCCAAACCCTCCCATGTGCTTTGTGTTAGTTATCCATAAATTATCACTATAAAATGACATTTTCTGTCACGGTCTGTAAGATTTAATTTAAATCTCAGAAGCTATGTTGAGAAGTCTGGATAGTTCTAAGTTCTACGTAGCGAAAGCGATAACACGATTACATCTTACCGTTGGCTGTTCTAACTGTCAGTCAAAGACAACAACCCCAAATATGCATAACTTTATTGCTTTATGTCATTTTACCTAAAGTGGTATAAAAAACAAAATCACCCACAGTACGTTCATCACTGATGTAAAATTTAACTATGGAGACTAAAACTGTTTTTTGAACCAGTAAAAATAAGTTTACTAAATTTTAAAATGAACGTCAATGGAGATGGACTCACATTTGCAGAAAACCGTAATATAACCGTACTAACCGTTGAGGAAATGTAGCTTTCCTTGTTTCTCCACTGACTCAACCCAGAAGTTGGAAAGTTGGTGCTTTATTTTAAGCCTAGGTTGTTTTGTTTTTTTAATGATGATCTTTTCTTGTTTCCTGTTTTACTTTGAAAGTTCTTCACCTGCCCGGTGAGTTCCTGATTATCGCTCTCTTGCTCAATTACTCTTGTTTTTGCTTTTGTTATTACTTTCTTGAGCGTCTTAGTTGCCCCTCACTTGTCGATTGTTGCTCTGTGGACTAGTATTCATCACTTATTCGTTGCTGATGTACAACAAAGCAAAATGTAACACCCCCCCCCCCCCCTCCCTCCAAAAAAAAAAAAAAAAATGACTGAGTCCAAAGTAATGGATATATTCTGCTGGAGACTAGTTTGTTGTGCACAGAAAAGTGAAAGTGAAGGGGGCTCCAATGTGATGACAACTCGCCCAAAAAACTAAGTATAATGGGGTTTGTAGTTAAGAATATGTTAGCAAACCAGTGAATAAGGTGATGTGCATTAGTGCTGGTTGCACACCGACTCACAGCCAACTCCCGTATCCATACTTGATGGTCCCTCTGAACACAGCAGACACATTACTTATTTCCAGGCTGATGCCTTTCCCTGGAAGCAGCTCAAACGCACTCCGACCAATCGACAGGTTGTGAATCTCTAAACTGGGTGAGGTAAAACAGAAGCAGCACACGATACCATAGCATCTTGGGTGTTCATTTGTTTGCACGATGTGTGTGTCCACTCACTTGTCCAGGCCATATAAGATTTTGCCTATGAAGAGCAGAGATTTCTCTCCCTGCATACTTGGGTATCGGGCATGTTGAAATGCTGTCTCAATCACTTTTGTGGTTTTCTCATTTACTGCCAACGACAGAAAAACACAAACTGTCATTGAAGATATTTGAAGGACACACTGATGTCTGGACTGGAGGAGCCAGGGATTTAATTCTCAAATATATCTAACACAAGAGAAATGTCACTATGGAGACAATGAACACAAAAGAATATAAAACGATTCGATTTTCTTCTTTTTCCTTTTCAAATTTTTATTTCATAGCTGGAGATTCTTTAGGTTGAACTTATTATAAAGATGACCAGATCAGTGATTCTTACAAAGTCGACTAAACCACTTAAAGTTTTATCCTGGACAAAGATTTTGAGTTTCCTGCAAAAACAGCTGATATCTGGCACTGAAAATAGGAAAAAAAAAAAGATGATGATGATGATGATGATGATTATTATTATTATGTGAATATTAGTCTTGTAGGAGTCTTTTTTTGGGAGATCATAAGAGGAATTTCTTCTTACACCTTTGAAAAAAAGAATGCACTTTGTAAGATTTGACACCAACATGAATTATTTGGCATTTATAAGAGCGTTTTCCCTTCTGCGTTGTCTACAGTGGTGGAAACGGACCAATCAGGGTGCCACATTTCATCCAACATCTGGCCACACAAGCCCGTTTCTGGAAAGATGCATGTACATTTTCACCAGTCACACCTTGTTCAAACACATGCCGCTGTTGGGGGAGGGGCTTAGACAGCAAAACTACTTTTCAATTATATCCTTGTTTTAAATGCTGATAATTGCTCAAGTTAATGTTCATTAATAGCTAGTAGCTGCTTCTTAATTTAGTGTCAGACTTGGGCCAAGTGTCATCCGTACAGCAAATGCTCTTTCAGCGATTAAAGACAACTAACACACGATTTGTGACATATGTGTTCTATCGACAGTTGGAAATCAGAAGTCGACAGAACATTAACCTTTACAGATGTTAGACTAACTGCTGCTGCTGTTATCTGTCGTTTGCAGAAGCAATAACAGTGAAGTGACTAATCCGCTGGTAAAAAACCAACAATACTATGAGTATAATGCATTAAGAATTAAAGTGAATAAATGACTGAAACTGACTTTTTTAAACTAGGAAATACATTCTGGGTACAAATGGGCTGCATCATTAGCCCACCAACAAACTCAGCAAAACCTTGATGGTCATTAATGGGCAGAAGATTTCAAACCTTCTCCTGTAAGATTCGTTGATTGGCTGAGTTTTATAGTAGATGCATTAGAGCCATGAACTGTTTGTGCATGTAATAGCTTCCACTTATAATCCGACTGTTACTCCTGGACAAAGGACAGATGAGCGTGGGGACGGGGTAACCAAGGGTCCGATCATATTTCAGCTGGCGCCGATGCTCCTGTGGAGGCGTGTAAATTAGTTTACCCAGGTGCACCAAGGTAAGCAATGCCACATAGGGGGTTTGGCTTTACTGAGCTATAGTAATTGCTTAGCTCCGTGGCTCCCCCTGCAGATGTGGAGGTGAAGCTGCTTCTACCGTCATCCGGTCATTCAGTATTTTTGATTAATCCACATGAAATTATGGTGCCACCTACAAACGGCACCATGGCTGTTTTTGACTCCAGTACTATCATGTCACCAAGACTTTGATGTGCTGGTAAAATGTCCTACAAGACTTCTGGCAAACGTGACCAGAAAATGAAAAACCATACAGGGAGCACATATTTCATGCGATACAAATTTTAATTAAGTACTTTTTTTTTTTTTATGTCACTAACATTAATACCGGTTTTTGAGATCCTGTGTAAGTCTAATGCCTGATTGAAATGAATCAATGAAAAAAGAAAAGCCAGTTCAGAACTCACACACAGCAGCAGCCGGGTAGGTGAGTCTGCAGACCGTTCCAGTGAATCTGTAGGCTGAAACGGGGTCCTGCAGGCAGCTCTGGGTCATCTCAGACATAGAAAGGATCAGCGGCAGGAGCAGCAGCCGTGCAAAAACATCACAGGGCATCGTTCCTGTGGATGTCTCCCACTTCTTTGAGAATGAGCTGAGATTCTTTCTTTTCCTTGGGTCTTTGCAGCAATGCTTCAACTATCTAGTGAGAGACACAGTCTTCCATCCAGTCGGAGACAGACAGCTTCTGTGATTCAGACTGGGAATGGAGCAAAGGAAACACACTCAGATTTGGTGAAAAAGGAAAAAAAAAAAAAAAACTGGTCAAAGTACAATCTGTGCTATAACGTGACAGCGGCAGAAACTCTGACAGAAACACCGACTGACACACAAAGAACCCAGCCTTGTTTTCAGCACAGGCAGTTCAACTTGTGATTAAAAAAAAAATCAAATCACAGAAGATAACATTAACATGTTTACGTACCCCACATAGATTTTTGTGAAGTGACCAGAAAAGCTTCTCGTCACCCTGTTCTCCTCAAGCGACAAACGTCACACTAGTTGGGTCCAACTTTTCCCCAAAGAGGGTTTCAACAAAAGCAGCATCGCAGTGAAACCTGAGCTGAGTTTAAGTCCGGTATTTGTTCCCCTCCACCTCTCCCAGGTGAATGACAAAACAAAAGGCGAGAAAAGGGGGAGGAAGAGCAGGGACACAAAAAGAAAAAGCTGGGGTTAAGGGGGCTCCTGAACCAGTGAAAGGCTCTGAGACTTACTTGTGGTTTATTAACAGCAGCTGTCACAACTACAGGATTTACTTTTTATTAGTTCCCTTTCTGCCGCAGGGAAAAATAAAAATCTGCGGCAGCTACAGTAAATAAAAAGGTTTATTATGAAAAAAACACAGCTGCTGTGTGTTAACATGGACGTCGGTTTCTGCTGAGCCGGAGGATGGTATTCTCAGATTTCAGCGTCGTGAATCCATTGATCCTCTGCAGGTTGTCCCCGTTCTGAATGATGTTCCTCCTGGACTGTGATAACAACGAAGTCTTACCTTGCACAAAACAAACCCGTTTTCAACAGTATTTTAAATGTCTCCCCTTCTGAACTATTCAACATATTGTCATACGGGTTATGTGCTTTCAGACATTGCAGCGCAGTTGTGCCTGCTATCAGGAATAACATCTGCTCTGAGTAGAAAGCTCCTTGCAGCGAGGCCACTTCAGCTGATGTGTTTGCTGAGGGTCAACACATCCAGCCCTGCGCCCTACGGTTACTTCACCTTCAGCAAGCTCCTGCATCGAAACGTGGGGTCAACGAACTCTGGTGGCACTGTTAGTGCACCAGTAAGCAGAAACAGTCCTTTACAGAACAAAAAGCGACACGTTAAACCATTTCATAACATTTATTGCATAAGAATATTTCAAATCCTCCTCAACATATGTACAGTTGTACAGCAAGGACACCCCTCACAAGCACAAATGATAAATTTAATTATACAGCGCGACTAATGTCACAAATTACTGTAATTCACCCATAAGAGATTGAGAGTACAAATTTTTTTTTTCTTCCCTATGTTTGCGTATACATTAATGGACAATCCACAGTTTGGTAAAACCCAAGAGCCATATATATATATATATATATATATATATATATATTTTTTTTTTTTTTTTTTAATGTGTGCATGCATGCGTGTGTGTGTGTGTGTGTGTGTGTGTGTGTGTGTGTGTGTGTGTGTGTGTGTGTGTGTGTGTGTGTGTGTGTGTGTGTGTGTGTGTGTGTGTGTGTGTGTGTGTGTGTCTGTGTGTGTGTTTCCTTCACCACCCTCATGACAGTCTAACCATATTTTACTGATCTCTAGAAAACGAAAGAGAAAAAAGAAAAAGAAAGGGGGGTTTAAAATTCTGCCAAAAAGGGCTAAGATCACTATGTGGGACGTGAAAGACTAAAAGAAAGAAAAGACAAGACAGTGACGGGTGCAGTTTGGTGTCTGTGTGATGTGTGTGAATGAGTGTATAAAATGTTGTTTTAGAATAAAAGTGGACATAGGAAAAGCAGGTTTTTACAAACAGAAGAGGAACAGAGAAAAGGGGAAGGAGCATTTTATTTACCAGTTTTATTTTGGTGTGTGAAGTGTGTGTGCTGCATGTGTAGTGTGTGTGTGTGTGTTGTGCGTTTGAGATGCATGTAGGGTTGAGCATATCTGAGTGTTGGGAGGGGGCTGTATCGAAGTTCAGACCTGTGAGAACAACAAGCCAGCGGATACATGAAGTCACTTTAATTACTTTCAAAATCTACAATCCACAGGTTGACGTTTTCAATTATTTGCTCCTTTTAATTTTTGATTTAACAAAAACTTAAGACAGTTTTTTATATCATTAACAATAAATCACAGCTCCTCTTTATGCTAAGAAGCTTGCATAAGATACATGTTATAAAGTGCATGTGTACATGTATATACCTTTTTTTAAACATGTATTTACAGGCTTATACAGAACAATTTGGCAGAAATGGATTGGATTTGGTCACAAATCGCTCTCTAACAGAAACATGATTTCACTTTAACTATTCCCCCCTCAGTTAAGGTGGTTAAACCGGAGATGTCAGGCGTCATGTGAGAGCAGAAGCCTGAGAACAGGCTGCTACATAAAGGGTTAATAAAGTATTACTGAACAGATCAGGGAGATGACAGTCAGCGAGCAGCCACAAGCTGAACACTATACCTCTCACTGCCTTTCATATATTTAAAACTGCTCATTTTACTTCATTATAGTGACTACAGTCAGGGCTGAACATAGATTTACACACCTTTTATCTACCCTTTTCACCTTTACTTTTACTTCTGAGGTGTTTTGGCCAATGTCTTTAAGGTTAAGCTTATTCTGAGATCCCGCCCCTCAAAAACCACAAAAAATAAAAATAAAAATAAAAATAGGAGTGGAACTTTAAATTAAGTTCTGTGGAGATAATTTACTGGAGAAGCCAGGTTGTGAAACTCTGAATGTTTAAGTAGATACTGCTGAGGCTCATTGTTTCTTCTACCTTCAGCAGCTCTGTCAGTTGTGAAGCCAACAGGTGTCCTATTTTTACAGCATTAAAAAAAAAAAAAAAAAAAAACAAAACAAAAAAAAAAAAAACATATGCTAAACAAATCCCTTCAGACAATCTGAGATTCAGATAACCAAGTCGGACATTAAACATGGAATTAGGAATAAGTTATCTTTTACAGCTTAACAGTCAGCAGGTTATTTTTTAACTCTATGGTGCCACCTACTGTCATGTCGAGGAAACATACATGCAGCTACACATTCTTGCAAAGCCTTGTATGAAGCATAAAATCATAAAAACAGAGTAAAAACCCTAAAACCAGCACTCAGTACCTGTCAGGTCATATGGTGATTTTTTTTTTTTTTTTACTTATTGTCCATTTGTTTTGTCTGCTTGAGTTTTGCTGGTGTTTTGTGCTTCCCACTCACAAGAAGGGTCACCGTCACACTGCAGCCTTTGACTCTGTCAGGAGGTTGTCATCACTGCTCAGATCAATGCACTGCTCTTTCTACATCTTTCCCTCGTGTTTCAAGCAACATCTGAGGTCACTAAAAAAATGAAAAACCCTCGTCTGTTGCAGTCTCTTTCACCTGTCTGTCCCCGGCACTCAGTTGACCACACCCTGACGTGCCTCGGGTACGAGGGAAGAGAAGAAAGTTTTGAAGAAGACCCACACCGTCCACATGAGGGAGACCCTATATGGAGGCACTAAAACGGCCGTTGTCGACCCAGGTTCCTCCGATCCTTCAGGTTCCTCCATCTCTCTGTCAGCCGGCTCATCAACCTGAGGAAAAAGTGCAGCAAAAGTGCACAACTTAGACAACAGATCCAACTATTGTTCATTTAGTCCGCTTGGACAAAATTAGAGGTATGCTGGTATATTAAACCACCTGCCTCTAACCCCGTCGATTTGAATAGAATAGATACATTTACATAGATAGGAAGGAGCAATGGAGGCCTCTTACTGGATTTAGGTTTGGGTTCCTGTTCTCGTTCTGCTGGTTGTGTTGGACCTCAGGCTGCATCTGGTTGGGTCCTTGGACCTGCACTCGCCTTCTGAAAGGAAACCAGCCAACAGTGTGTCTGTTGGGGGACGAGGAGAAAAGACATTCGTAAACATGACAAAGTGCAGTTTTCTGCAGATCGAGGATCTGCTCAAATGTTCCCGTGATGTGTGGAAACTCAGCAGCCACCGAGTCACTCAACGTTCGTGTCAATCACATGGCATTAAAATAAGGTCCCATTCTCCTTTTAGCTCCATTTGCTCACTAAACTGATCCATGGTTATTACCTAGTGAACACAGGTGTGAAAAAAACAAAAAACCTATCCGTCAAAATGCTTAACAGCAAAGTTGTTTGCAACTATGAGCCAAACAACACAATCAAAGCCTCACTATTGATATAAAATATAGATTTGGTGGTTTACTATATTGTATAACTTTGGTTAATGAATATTTACCATTCATTTGGACATTTAACGATTAGTTTTAATTTGTGGAAAAATGCCACGCACGCTCTGCTGTGACCTTCAGCTGTCACTGCTTGATTTCCCCGCCTACAGGAACATTTCAAGGATGCATGTGCTGAAGGTTGGGCTATCTAAACACAGTCATCAGAAAGGAAGGTCTGCACAGGATACAGTCTACTGGGCTTCCCGTCCTATTAATCCAACGATTAAGCCAAAGACACACCAGAGGCAGAGTAAAGCACGTGTCATCTGACCCTGTCAACGTTGTCTGTTTTTAATGATTCATTTGAAAACGTATACATCGACGTTACCTCATAAAGCTGCACATTTGGTTTTTTTGTAATTCTTTTTAATGAAAAACCAGTGTTACTATGACAGCTGAGAAGAACAGCTGAAGCACAACATAAGCTGAACTGCTGCAGGAGCTGCAGGGTGGAGGATGTTCGACCCACAAAAGGTAAAAATAGAAAAGCAAGTTTGACGAGTAGACCAGTTGGGCAGAGCATCATGTTGGTGTGACACGGTAAATAAGAAAATAGAAGTGACTGTGTTGACATATGCCAGGTGCCCTGCCGGTGCACCTCAAGCAGTAACAGGTAGACATGTGGGATGTGACACACGCGTTACTAGGAGAGCTCTAATGTGATCTGGTACCGATGGTTAAAACTTACAGGTACATGAGGAGGAGGGTGGTCATCACCAGCAGAAAGCGACTCAGGTTGGAGTTGAAGTACACAATCATGAGCAAAACACCGAATCTTGCTGCAGAGTACAAACAGTCCAGCCAGTCCCGCTCCACGTCCTCCTCGTCCTCCACTACAGGCCCGCCCTGCGCGTTCATCCTCATGTTCTGGTTGGCCTCTGCGGGGTTGATGAAAGCGCCGTCCTGCGCTGGGTTCTGATTCGCCGGCAGGTTGTCAATGGGGTTCTGATTTGGTAAGGGAGCTGGGACGGGTACTTGGTGAGCGGGAACAGCCGGATACTGGCCAACGGTTGCTGTCGGTGTTGAGGGAACTGAGCCGGCTGCCGCCAGAGCTGCATGGCTGTTGATGTAGACAGAGTTAAAGACTCATAAGATCAGCTCCAGAAGAAATCATGAGGGACGGGTAGTTTTTTTTTGTTCCAGCAGATGAATGAAAACTTACTATTGCATGTAATATTGCCTAGCATAGACGTGCTGGAGCCACAGCAGCTGTTGGGGGCTGTACAGGGAGTAGGTGGGAAAGGCTGGCTGGGTCATCTGTGATGCGCCAACCCTGCAGGGACAGATCAGAGGATCTCTTGACTGCTGCAACTTTTGTCCAATAAAAGCCTCTAAGAGCCAGTGAATGATCAACTTCCTTCAGTTCCACTTTAGAAACTCCTTTGAGCCTTTTAAGTCTTGAAGGGTTTTGTTAGAAAACAACAGAAATGCAAATGACTGTCAAACAATCCCCTCGGCCTCTCAAAAGGTTAAATTCACTCAGTCCAACTGTGTTTTTCTGGTGTGATCATCACGTCAGTCTCAGATTCCCTTGATGGAAAGTACAAAACGGGAAGTAAAAGTCCGTCCCTTTTTTAATGCACAAAAACTGACAGAAACAGGCAATGTGATTTGGTCATTTAGAGGAAAGTTCCTTCATCACAACTTGCATCCTGATTCAAATTCCCTTGAACTCACGCTCAGGTTTTGTCTTCTCTAACTTACCCTGCAGCAGCGGGCCGTGCAGGAGTTCCCGCTGGGTATGCCGGCGTCGGTGTGTGGGCTGGAGTAGCAGCTGACGACGAAGAGCTCTGCCTCCTTTGCCTCAGCTCTGGTGTGGTGGGAGTCTGAACTGGTGCGGAGCTTGGCCTGGGAGGATGTGGCTGCTCTGTCTCTTTGGTCTGCAGAGGCAAAAGGATTTAAAAAGCAAAAAAAAAAAAAAAAAACCCCAGTGAGTCAAAGTTGCAGATTATACGTTTTATCAGATTTGAATGTGTGGCCCTTGAGGTTTTGGAGTTTCAGGCTTAAAGCAGAGCAGGTTTTGAGACTGAGAATTTATCTTTAGCTGAATGTACAAAAATGTTACTGAGCTGTGAAGGCTGACAGCTGACGTGGAACGGTGCCACTTCAGTGGACGGAGGGAGGATGTGAAGGACTGCACCTGCTGCCTAACTCTCCTAGACAATTTGTTTCAAGTCCAAACCTTTAAAACCACTTCATTATTATAACGCTCACACACTTTACTGCCAAAACTGCTCCAAACCTAACTGAAATTAAATTAAGAAGAAGTAGGGCTTTGTACACATCGACTATTCAGCCGCTACATGAGGAAGCGGAATATGTAAAAGAAAGGAGGAGCAACGGAGGCGTCTCCTTCGGAGGACAAAGTGAAACCATCTGCTTTGCTTACAGTGCAAATGTGAGAGGATGTTAAAACTGACAGGAGTTAAGAGTTAAATGAGCTTGTTTGTAAAGGAACGTGGCATTAAATCTCACTTTGATCACAGATGAACATTCTGCTGGAGAGAAAATCCCGTGGAAATGACTCACGTAAACAGTCGTGTGTGGCATTAACTTTCACCACAAACGTTAGGCAAAGGCTTTAAATCCTCTGCGGCCCGCCGCCTTATTAACATATTTGTGCAGGTTATCCATGAAGACACAGCAGATCATGTTGCTGCCCTCAGTTCCTCTCAGTTGTTGATGCGTTTACTCTACGAAGGGCTGCCCTGCTTTGGCTTTCATGTCACCACATACCTGCCCCATTTACTTCCCTAACCTGACAGAATATGGAAACAGCTCGTTCATGTGAATGACCGCGAATGACCGTGCGACTGTGAAGAAACAGTTTTAAGGAGTCACTGCTCAGGTTTTCAGAAATCGGCACCAGTTCTTACCTTAGGTCTCGCTCCCAGTGGCTTCCTCATAGCGAACACCAGGTGCAGAGTGGGAACGGAGTTAGTCTGCAAAAGTTTAAACACACTGCAGGTCAGCCCGGGCATGCACAGCAGTATTCACGTTTACCATCAAACTAAGAGTTAGTTCACATCTCATCACTTCGTGTAATTGAATATGAATTCAAGTCTGCACTACACACCTCACATTTTTCCAATAAAATTTGCTCAAAACGAGTAGATGAACATTGAAGCTGTTCAATGTGCTAAAACGACAGAGCAATGCATTACTGTCTGAAAGGAAAGTAAAAATAATCTCGGTTTTATTTTCTACTGTTGCTGCTGTTCCTAATTTGCAGCATGTGCGTGCAGTTTCAGACTGGTTTTCTTTGACTGAACGTTCGGTGGAGGGTTGTTGTTGTTCTGCCAACCTAAACAGCGTTTTTATTCTGTCGGAGCTGAGAGACGCCGTGACGCATTTCTAAGTGAGCGAGAAAAAACGACATGGTGACTTTTAATAAAAATAACCACTGATTTTTTCTTTGACTTTGCAACATTAACTAAACTAACTTCAATCTGACTATTTGGCCTATGTCTATGTTTCCATGTACACACAACCTGTCTGAAGAGATCTTTAATGTGAAGATGATCCGGCAGCAGTTTTCCAGCGAAGATCAGCCTCTGGTCACTCACAGCCTGAAGAAAACAAAACAAGTTAGTTTCAGCTCATTAAAACTTCTGCGATACAAGATAATCACAGTTATACTGAGCATCCCCACTGGCTTGAGCTGCCCGGCATTAAACAACCCCGCAGCTCTCTTATCTTTCATGTGAGCAACTTTCCGTGTCTGACTGGTACGAACAGACCTGATCGCCTCAGTTCACACCTGAGGAAGGTGTCTTTATGTTCTGCTGTCGATACGCCTCCTGCTCCGTCACCCCCCTGACGGAGTCCAGCCCCTCCCAGAAACACCTGGTGAATGTCCCACAGAATGGAAAAAAACACCCCCCCCCCCCCAATGTCTCGGTGGACCGAGACATTTCCTCTGTCGCCCCCGACCACATCTCATCTGTGGTCCGCCGCTTTCCAACGCCTGATTTCAATCTCAGTGTCAGGAGCGGTTGCAAACATTTTATTAAGTTATGCAACAACTACAGTCGGTTTGTGTGGAGGAATGTTTAAAAAAAAAAAAAAGAAGCGTCCGCCTGAACCAACACCGTAAGACGTTATCACCCAGGAGAAGAGTGCAACATGTCAAAGACATGGGCGATTAACGAGTCGCCACGCAGAGTGACAGAATGACAATGAAATGGCAGACCGCTGGGATCCAGCTGCGATCCAGCTGTGACCCAGCTGTGACCCGGCTGCTGCGTCGCCTCACAACACACCGCCGGCTAACTTACCCACTTTGTCATAACTCACCGGTTTCGTCGAGTAGACAGTCGAGAGATGCGTTTTTAGGTCCTTTACAGTCCAGTTAAGCCACACGCCGTGGATGGTTTGGTCCTCCTGACCCTGGCTGGGCGTCTTAATGACCAGACTGGTCGTCTTTTGTTGAGACTCTCCCGCGTCCATTTTCACCCCGTTGTGCGTCGTAGCCGCTGCCTGACGGTGATTATATTCGCTGCACAGCGACGCAGTTCGTGTGGCAAACAAGTATCACAAGACACGATGGAAATCGGAAAAAGAAAGTCTTTGTGTACAGCGGAACTCGCTGCGGCAGGACTGTCATACGGGACTTTAGAGGAGGAATGTTGTTTCCAAACACGCTGTGTCTGCTCCTGATTGGTTGCTGGTCGCTCGCCCTCAGACGTGGAGGCTCGCGGAATCTTCACCTCCCGAGCATGCGCGGTAGCGCGCCACACCTTTGAAAGCTAAATATGTTAATAGAAATAATGCACACTCTGCTGCGATTTCGGTGGACTTTCTTATTTTCTTACGGCACGCGAAACTTGAATCCAAGAAGCGACTTCCGCGTAAGTAAGTAAACATAAATCAGCAGACTAATTTGAAGCTCTGCGAAAGTCAGCCGTGTCATAGTTTTGTTGAGCGGGTTTGTCCTCGCTGGTAACTTTTCTGTAACGGAGTCGCTAGGCTTGGAAATGGAAACAGAGTGAGAGCTCCTTTTCTCTCGTATCAGAGTAGTACTTGGTACTTTCTCATTCAGCAGAGCTTGTTTGTGGTTTGTTCAAACGGATTACATCAGTACTGTTACATCAGCTGCTACAGACATTTCCAGCAGCTACTGAACACACCTGCGGCTCTTTCTCTTCTCTTCTACAAAGCCTGTAAATGTGGACATGGTCCAATGGGAGAGGAAACCTCAAAGGCTTATGAAGATTATGAAGGAAGTGGGTAAAATTAGTGAATATAGACATAACCTGAACAACAAAATGATGGATGTTACATTCAGCTGTCAAATAAAAAGTCACTGCTGCCATTTGAGATAATCTTAATCTCATTCATGCACTTTCCAACAATAACTGCTGCTTGTGAAACTATTGAAATGTATGCATTAAGAAAAGAAGCTATATTTGAGAGAAATGGAGATAATTTTAAATCCTACTGACTGTGTTTGTAAGTAGAGTAAATGCTGGAATGAGAGACGAGACGGTGTACACAAAAATGTTTCAGTATTTAGATTTGAAATGACAAAATAACCATACTGATTTATCGTATCTATTTATCATCAGAAGGAGATTAAGTAAAGACTGTGTAATACTCAATTTGCATCATGTCAAAAATATGGAGTTGCAAAGAATAATACAACATACAGAATCAGAAACATGTTTATTCTTTATTTTCTGGGAATACATGTTTCATTTTCAACAGTTTTAACAGTTACATATATAAAATGACATGTTTTTAGACAGTTGTACTACTCATAATCACTTCTTTATTATTTCTTATTTTTTCCACAATTGAATCTTAATAATTTGTGGTATAAATGAAAGAGAAATACAAATCTCAGTGCACATAAAATGATTGATGGATATGGTGTTGGTTCTTAAATCATCTCTAAATTAATATTTGTTAACATTAATAATATTTTAAATATTTAAAAAAATAATATTTTCTCAATTCTTTTCCCTTTGGGGATTAGAAAAGTATTTTGAATTTGGATTTGAAACGCCTGCTTATTAAAGTGCTGCATTTCAGCTACTCCAGAAATACCGTTTCGAGCACGTGGGGACAGTATAGCACAAGAACGTTCATGTGCCTGCGTCTCGTCTCAGACGAAACAAAGTGCACTTCTAGTGGGACAAAGTGCTATAATAATATGACGTGCCGGACCATCCCAACTCATTGGGCCGGTATGGTCAGCAGCTCTTATATCCAGTTAAATTGTGTAAAATTTTTACTACACTGGTAATAAACAGCCCAGGTAATTATTATTAATGTGAAAGCTAATAGAATGTCACCTTTGTTTTCTGATATGGATAACTGGCTTGTTGCAAATTTTACTGGCAGTAAAATGTAAGTACGTTTTCCTGGTTTCCTCGGACCAGAAGCACTGGAGGTCTAAGATCCTTGGACAAGACGTCGAGCCATGCCAGATAAAGAGTGCTGGGACACACTCCTCTCCTTCCCACTGGCATGGTCCTGTCGGAGACGCAGCAAATACATGATATTTTCAGCTTTAATAGTAATCTGCTCACATCCACAGGCAATTTCCTGGAGACTCCTTTTAACCATGCAGTTTTTTTTTCTAAGTAGGAAATAGTAAAATAAAATAGAAAATAAAAGTAGCACTCACATTATAATAAGAGCCGCCTCTCTTGAGTAATCCAGCAGAACCTCATTTAGACGGATCTGACGGAGAGACTGGAGTCCACACAACATGCATCGTTTTAATAGAAAGGAACAGCAGGGAAAATGTGAACTACGTTTCATGCGTGATCAGCTTGAGTCAGACCTTGGCCATGTTCCTCTCTATATCCTGGTCAGTGATCATCCAGGGTGCCTCCTGCTGTCTTGGAGATCCAGCGTCCGAGTCCTGTTTGGGGTTCGAATCGAGTCTAAAGCGACTGACCATGAGCTGAAACTGATGGACACTGGGGCACAAACACAAGAGCAGAGGTTATGATTCTGATTGCGTTACACAAGTCTGAATTATTTACGCTTTTCTAGTTTCTGATTAATCATTTTCTGCTTTAAAGGGTATGTGTTAAGAAGATTACACAATTACACAACACAATGAATGATTTCTGCGATGCAGTTGCCCTAGGGATGCGTGTTGTTTAAAATATAACCACCACAAACAATAAAGTGACTCAGAATTAACTCTTCTGGCAATAACTGTTCATGACAATTACTTTATAATGAATTGTTTTTAAATCGGTTATTTGCTTTTGTATTCTAGCCATTATGAATACAGTTTGATGATGGCAAAAGGAAAAGAAAATGTCAGAGGAACTTTTCCAAAAGATCTATTCTGATAACAAAACCACAAATGTGAAAGCAGAATCCATGCGTCCTCGCATGAAAACATCTTAAAACTGAATTTGGTTGAAGTTGTAACTTTCTCTGACGGCTCTGTATGCTGCCCCCATGTGGTAACAAAAGGTATTACTCCATAAAGTGGCTAAGGTGGTAAGTGTGGGATTCAGGTCCAGATGGATTTACACAAAACGTATTTTGTCTCTGCTCCCTCATTTACAGGCTTCATTTAAAGCGAGCGATGCTGCAACATTTATAGGATTTTGGAAAAGCCAAAGGAGATGTCATGGAATATACACGAGTCAGCATGACTCTTTTTTCCTCTTTGTCCTACATTAGTGAAAGTTTTATGGTTTGGTGGTTGAGTTTTCCAAACAATTCCTTGTTGGCTTTAGGAGTGTTTAGGAGCAGTGGGACTGCGTCTCTGCTTCAGCTCCGGTAGTCTTACTTGACAGGCTGAGGATTCGTGTAGATGTCAGGAAGCACTTCAACATCATGGAAACCAAGACGAAACTTCTTGATTAGTGTGAGAACCCTGGGAATAGAAGCAGGAGCCTTAATATAAAATAATAACATTTTGGAAATCATACACATGCTTTCATATATTGAAACAGGAAAAATAAGTGTCTGTTATCACTGTTATTAATAAGTGTCTGTTGCTGCAACGACATTTGAACCCTAATGAATGTATATTTCAGTATAGATTTAAAAAAAACACATGACCTATAATGAAACTTATCACTTATAAACACAAGTCCTTCAAACAAACACCAAATCTAAAGTTTTTATTCAGCTTGAGATTTTGTTGGGCAGAGATTTCCAGGAAGATAGTTTGATTTGTTTTGTCATTTTGTTTGGATTCAGTGTTTCAATGAGTGCTTTGGGTTCAAATTAGTCTGTCATATAAATTTTCTGGAAGTTTTCACATTTTGGCCAAGAATAATAAAAGCCAGCATGTTAGTTTTTTTGGTCAAATGTAGATGCGGGATCTGTTGCTGTTCATGTTTTTGACATGGGATATCGTATATATACCATCTTTCAGGCCCTTCGGGCGTCCAATCAACATGAACGACTTTGTCATATATTTAGGCATTTAGCAGATGAAGAACCTAATAATTTTATACCTTCAAATGAAGGGATGAAGAGTTTGATTGTTGAGTATTTGCTGGAATTTGCCTTACCAGCGTGTCATCAGTGTCTACAGCATGTTCAGAATATTCAGCGCTTTCAAGTTTAATCTTCAGCTTAATGAGGTCCTGATTTTGTAAATGCAGGGCCTCTCCCGATAAAATCCCCATCTAAATGACGTTACACATCACTTGTAAAAGGATTTCAACCATTTTATCATGTACCATGAAAGCTGGAAGTTCTCACACAGCCTGCAGCTTGCTGATGCAGCAGGACAACAATGTGACTAAGATTCTGGGAAAAGTGTGGTCTGCAAACTTTTCTCTAATTTAAGCCTCATTTAAAAAAGAATTGAACACCCGGATGTTTCAGCAGAACCTTTTTGTTTTCCTGCTGAGAGAAGTTCCACAAAAGAAAAACGTAGAAATAAATCCACATAAGCACTTGTCTACATTTTATTTCCATTCTGTGACTTTTTGTTTGAAACAAACACTCATCCAATATGTGAATTATTTGAAAGGATTGACAAGTAATCCCAGCACTTACTCGTTCTTCTGTTCTTCCTTTTTGTCCATTGTCCCTCCCACAAATACTCGGACCTTACACCTGGCCCAGCGCTTCCTGCGGGTCAGCAGGTACGGCAGAAGCAGCGTCAGACCTGGAGAAAACACACACACACATGCACGCACACACAGATGCAAGATGATAAAGGAAACCTGTCGTGATATTCCAGAAGTAAGAGATAAAGGAGGTGGTGGATGGAGGACGTTATAATCGCACCTCCGTCATCAGACAGCCAATACACATCGATGGTCTTCTTTCCTTGGTTTTTCTGAAACACCGTCGAGGGCTGAGGCTCGGGTTCAACAATGCTGGAAGCTGCAAGGAATTTTATGGCAAACAAATCATTGTTATTTATAGATGTCTGTGAAGTTAATGGAAAACCACATAAATGCATATGTGTACATACACGAGGTCCTTGTTTGAATGCTTGATGGGGTAGAGGTGGTGTTTGCACTGTCTGCATCTCCATCAAAACCATGATTGACTAAAATGGATAAAAAAAAACACCAAAGAATTACAACAAAAAACCAGGAATGTGTATCTGGAATTACCTGCAGTCAGTCACTTTAAGGATGATGGATGGACATTGACTGGTTTATATGCAACTACTATGTTTAGCCCAAACTGACAAAGAGCATCCACGAATTTTATTGGTGATAAAGTAATTTATCAGTGCAACATTGGCTGAGAAAATTAAAGGCTCCTACCATGGGATTGAGGGGGATAAAAGATGTCCAGCCCCTCTCTCATTCTCAGCACACACACGCCATACTGGAGGTCAAATGCATTACTGAAATACATACAGAAATGAACGTGTTAATGTCCTCATTAATTATTTTTTCACTCTGTGTTTACAATTCAAAATGTACTTACTGCAGTATTCCTATGTAGTTGTGTGCGGCCTCAGGCGTGTCACTGCGCCAGTCTCTTTTGAACCCCATCATCAGAACATTTGGCTTCATGCGACCCAACCCCGCCCCCTGGTGGACAGTCGGCAGCACAGGAAGGAGAACATGAAGGCTCAGCTGTGTCCTACAAGGCCACTTACTCACTTACTTCCAAACGCAGCACTAGCGACCTCCCGAGTGTAGCTTTATCAGTCACATTATGAACAAACCACTGAGTGGAAAATTTTACACACGCATAACTAGAAAAACACAACGGCTTCCAAAATGTCCAAAGCAGCAGTTTTAAAGATGCCAATGATAAACCAATGATAAAGAAAATGATGACTTCTTTTTTGGCAGGAACACTAAAAATATTCTTTAAGGTAACAGCAGTGAAAATGTGCATGATCCTTGAATATACTTGAAAAAAAAACATGCTGGTGCAGGTTTTGACCTCTGGCACCACTTTTCTTTGAGCGTGTTACTATTAATCGACGTATAAAGAGGAGGCACCTGTTTATGTGTGCAAGTAAAACAGAATGATGTAAGTATGACTTTTGTTCATTTGCAAAAAAAAGTCCCAATGAGCATCTATAAGTAGTGAGAACATGAATACAGTTCACATTTATTTAATTATTTTTCAATGTAGATTTGATGTGGCTTGTGCAGTACGGTGAGGATTTATGTTTAACAGCCAAGCAGCAAATTAACTGGACCGAAACTCGTCTTTGCAATGTTTTTCTGTGTAATTAATTTCATTGCCAATGTAAAACTCTGTTCACCCTTGACTTCTTCGGAAGCCTTTTATCCTGAGTAAACCCTGCTACTTGTAGGGTCGGTTAATTTATTGTCGCTGACCTTGGTGTTAAATTGAGTTATCTCTCTGAGACCGAAGATCAAGGGATCAAGGGTTAGTTTGTGATTTTTAATCAGCTTAGTAGAACATCTCCTGTGAGGTGTAACTGACCTGCAGCAGCACGTTCACCCCAGCCTGCAGCTCTGTGGCCACCACTCCTGCGTAGAATGACCTGACCTTCCTTTGATTCAACCAGGAGACGTGACTGTCACTCTTTGCATGGTCTAAAACTGATGGGGAGGACCCAGTCTGAGAGACGAATAGACAAAATACATTTATTCCACAGGTGTAAGACCATAAAATATTTAGTTTATGTTGGATTAAAAAACAAACTTCCATGGCTGTGTGTTTTAAGTTCTACTCACAG
The DNA here is from genome assembly GCA_014839995.1 of Xenentodon cancila. Lineage (NCBI taxonomy): Eukaryota > Metazoa > Chordata > Actinopteri > Beloniformes > Belonidae > Xenentodon > Xenentodon cancila. The sequence continues at coordinate 7,124,270 of CM026199.1, read as the reverse complement.
TGACTACATTCCCACACATCATAAGGCTGAGACCCTTTGTGAAACAGTTGGCAAAATCCACAAGGGCTGGACGACTGCTGGGAGGACCTGTTAGCACCAAACACTGGGGTCTGGAAGATTCAAAAATGGAGCATGTTAGTCAGCACCATAACCTCCACCTGTGTAATTTAAAGTAACCCCGTGCAGCACTACCACATCTGTCCACATGGGGGTAGCATATCACAAAAAAAGTACAGTGTAAGACACAGTGATGTGAACCCCCAGAGGGACAACGTTGTATTAAAACGTATACAGGACCATCTCCACGGAGTAGCACAGTATTGTCGGTGGGTGTTTTGTAAGCACAGCAGACCATAAGGCCCCCATGTGGACAGAAGTGGTATCGCAATTTAGCGTTAGAGAGGCTTTACATTGATTTATAACCTAAATTCTCTCAACTTCAAGGTAACAATATTTCTCCTTTAGGAGTTATTTCCATAATGGTGTAAAATGTGCTATATTATTTCGAAGCTCTGTGGCATAAACAGGCATTTGTTTCTTGGATTTAGTGCATGTTCTTTGCAGTATAACATTCAAAGAATAGTTGAGTCAGTACAGCAATTCTCTCAACTCTCGCTTCATATTTCTCATCTCACATGTTAATATTAATTCCTTCTTTAGCTGTTCTGCAAGACTACGACACAGTGCAAAAAGTTGGTGCAATAAAACCTTTATCACTTCCTATTGCTATCATTACTTCTCACAACACTTGAAAGGTGTTATGGCATTGATGATACTGCGCAATGGCATTTCAGACGTTATTTTTGTCCCTTATTTCTGTAACAAAAAAAAACTTAAAAAAAAAAAATTCTCTAAGCATTCTGTAATAGGGACAATGTAGGATTTAGGATTGCTTGAAAAAGGAATGGATTAATTAATGCTGTTATCCCTTTATCACTTAAGGGTCAGTTACTCTTACCAAACGTCCTGATATGGACTGTAATACAGCTCTGTACTGTAGTGTTTGATTGCTGCTGTCTTAGTGTGCACTCTTGCCCTTTATGAACGGGAATTCCTTCAGATTCCTTGAATTGGTTAATGATATTATGAACTGAAGAAGCAGGAACAGATATTTTGAGGAACAATGCTGTTAAGTTTTTCAACGACTTTCTCAGGCAGTCGCTGACCAGCTGTCCCCCTCACTTGTACCAACCTCCTCTGTCAATGCAGACGCTGCAATACAATCTGTAATTAAAGTCTTACACGCCTTTCAACCAACACAAAGAAGAGCTGAGGGAAATTCAGCGTCAAGTCAACAGTGCAGACAAACTACAGCTCCTCACTGACCTGTAGTTCTTGACGTGGTCTTCCACAGAGTTGAGGCCTAAGCAATGTTTCAAAGCCATGTTGTAGTTGCTCGCTTGCACTGATGAGCCCCAGTTCACGGCTAGACACAATCAAAGCGCTGAATGAAGCGGCTGTGCAATGCTATTCTTCTTGTGGCATATTTGGCTGTATGTTTAGGCTTACCTGGCTTTTTGTAGAGTGTATATCCCAAAAAGAATATAACAATACTAATCGCAATGAGAGCTGCCCACCATTGCAGCAGGAACATGATCACGACACAAACCACAGAGCACAGCAGTGACAGCCACTTGTTGTAGAACCTGAAAGTCGGACGCCAACCTGCAGACACGCACGCACGCACGCATTCACACACACACACACACACACACACACACACACACACACACACACATATATATTTTTTACGCCTACACCTTTGGTGAGAGGAGCACACCTGGATCACGTTATGGCAAAAGATGGATCCATGATAAGCTCCTGAAAACTATGCTCCTTGTTTTTTTAACTGATTCTTCAAACATTCCCCTGTTGTCTCATACTTGACATACATTTCATTCTGTATCATTCTGTATTCTGAATCATTCAACAATTTATTAAATCTTTTTTGTTTGTTTGTTTGTTGTTTTTCAATTCTAACTTTCACCCATTCATACAGTTGCAGTGTCTGTAATTAGGATCACACGTGAATAATCTACCTGGTGAGTTGGTGATCGAGGCATGGAAGCAGCTGAAGTTGATCAAACAGTAGGAGCAGAGGTAGAAGTTGGAGATGATGGGAGCGATGATGTTTAACTCAGCTGGCAAAAGGTGAGAAAGAGAAAATGACTGTGTTGGATACAAACATCTTTGACAAGCAGTCATGCGAAACACTTTCTCCTGTCCAAACTGCATTCTGTTTCTTGAAATTTCTTCACAAAAACAAAAAAAAAAAGATCCTTTTTAGGGTGAAGCAGCAGCAGATAATGTACTATACAAAACAATTTAAATTAAAACATGGCAATTCATTAGTAAGACAATGAGTAAGTACTGCTGTGTATATGGCACAGATGAGATACAGTATTAACTCGAGTCCTGAGACTGACAGACTCCACTAACCACCACGCTGTATGTTTTGTTATATATTATTACCATAAAACGTCATAATTTCATAATACTGTATGTGACAGATTTGTTTTAGGGTGATGTATGTTTTGCATAGGTTAAAAGTATGCTAAATTTGACATGTATAAATACACAAATACACCTAAATGAAATTTAAGGTCATGAATTTCAGTAGTGGCGGCTCACTGAGCGAAGCTCATTAACATTAAACGCTACAACTATGACTGACATATTTTGCTTTTGGCGTTTCTTCTCTGTGATTAAGTTCAGCTCCTGCCTTGTTTCTGCAACAGAAATCACATCACTAGCATGTTGAAGAGTCATTTGAGGAGTTCTTTGATCTCTACAAAGATTCTCACCGATGAGGATGAAGCAGATAGCTATGATGTATGCCAGGAAGTAGCTTCGGAGCGCTTCATCGTTTTTGCCGTAACCTTTGCCGAAGAAGCCGATCAGAGGGTAGATATGGTCCTTACAGAGACACTATCAAGAACAAAAGAAAAGTATGTAGGAAAGTAATGTTTGAATCTAACATGCGTTCAGTGTCCACATAGTCTGTTTCCACAGCAGTTGGCATAAGAGCGTGTACCTGGAAGACTTTGGGAGCAGACACCAGACATGCCAAAGCAGACGACAGCGTTGCGCCAAATATTCCAGCACTGATGAGCGGGCCAAAAGCTGACACCATGCTCATTGACTGGGGGCAGAAGGGGACCAAATTATTTATAAATCTTGGAAGTACTCACTTGAAGAGGCTGGAATTCTGGTTTCTAAAAGAAAAGTAAACAGCATCTCTGTGCTTTGGTTCTTCCGGGTGTTTAATAGGAAGTTATAGTTTTTCATGATGTAACAGATCCCTTTAGACAGATTTCATTCATTATATTGATAATGTTATTAAAATTACATTAAAACAAAACACAAAGTATATAGATGTGCACAGGTTATTTGGCCACAATGTTTTTGGACATTTTTCTACATATTAAACAATCTAATCTTCCTATGCATATTAAAACATATGACATCCGCAGTAAATCTGGGTTCTACTAAACAAATATTAACAGCAAGCTCTCCAGTACATTTACACGAAACACATATAAAGTAAAACTTTCAACATTACTCAGAAGAACAGAGATGTAGAGGAAGTGAGGAGCTGATTTATGTATGTAGTGTGTTTTAGAGCTTGAGATAACCTGATAGTAGTTTCTGATGCCAAAGGTGCAAGACTTATTCGCGACACACTCAGAGAAGTCCCATCCATAGTTACACGCTACACCAACGCAGTCCTCACAGGGTAGTGTGCAAGTATCGTTTACCACGCCAGACGCATCCCGCACAACGCAGGATCCTGGTCGTACAGGAAACACAACTTTGTATATACCTCTGAATATGGAAAACTTGACCAAACCTCCACGGTTATGTAAGATAGTTTTCAAACTGAATGAATTAAATAGTGAAGCAGGATTTTTTTTTTTTTTTTTTTTTACCGAAAATAAAGCTGTTAAAAAAAAAACATTAAATAAAATTGTCTGAGATTGCTACTGTTGCCAAACATGTAAAGAAATACATATAGGAGCAAGTGTTTCATCAATAATATGTTATTGTTCGCTTAAATTAAGCTTCTGTACGTCCATTTTTTTACTCAAGATGTAGGTAACTGCGACAAAAAAAAAAAAAAATTAAGCACATATACATAGAGTACTAAATTAGATGTAATATCTTTTCTGAGTGACATGATCATACACTACCAATAGTTGCAGTGAGGATGAGATAGGATAATGTAGTCCAGAATATCGCGCCGAGTGTCCCTCGAGGGATAGCCACGGCTGGATTCTAGGTGAAGACGCCAACATAAAGCTTGTTAACAGTAACTTGTAAAGTGTCACATACAGCAGAGAGACTGTATATGGGCATTTAGGTGCAAGATGAAGACTATGCATCACCAGTGTTTTACTTGACTGAGATTTTGTAAAAAAAAAAAAAAAAAAAAAAACACGAGATGAACAAAATGAGATATAAATAGAAGCCAAAAAGATGTATGGAAAGAAAGAAAGAAAGAAAGAAAGAAAGAAAGAAAGAAAGAAAGAAAGAAAGAAAGAAAGAAAGAAAGAAAGAAAGAAAGAAAGAAAGAAAGAAAGAAAGAAAGAAAGAAAGAAAGAAAGAAAGAAAGAAAGAAAGAAAGAAAGAAAGAAAGAAAGAAAGAAAGAAAGAAAGAGAAAGTTTTGTTACCTTCAGATCTCCAGAGATGTTTGCTCCTGCCAGGATGCCAGTAGCAGCAGGGAAAAAAATGGAGAACATGCCAAAGAAAGTGCTATCTGGGCCCTGCCAGCTCGGCAAGAAGTTGGTAGCAAAGATATCCGCTGTCGAAGGTGAAATATTAATTTTAGGGCTACACCAAGAACAATTACTTACATATATGTGTATGTGTATGTGTATGTGTATGTATATGTATATGTATATGTATATGTATATGTATATGTATATGTATATGTATATGTAAATGTATATGTATATGTATATATTCCAAGAGGGGTGGATGCTTTTGTGAGGCACCATTAGATATAATTTGATAATTTGAACATGTGCATATACATCGCTTGTCAATGTTATTTGTCCTGATTATTTATGAACTGATGATCAACAAAATTCCATGGGCCTCCAACAATCAATGATGAGGTGACTAAATGCTTACCTTTGTAGCTGTAGAAGCCTTTGGCTTGTTTGTCTACTGACGGAGGCATGACTGTCCCAGCAATATAGCTGGCAAATGACAGAATGATGAGCAGGAAGAACACAACCTGGGCCTGTGGAAGCCAAAGCATACAAATGTACAGCTTTTATATTTTACTAACAAAAGAGAAAAACCAGATAAAACCTGTAAAAAGTAAATGTTGGTACTTTATGTGTATTGTGTGTTTTAGAGCTTGAGATAACCTAATAGTAGTTTCTTCTTTTCCATCACTGTACAAATAAACGCAGGAGTTATACTTATATCAGTCTAACCTTTGACTCCCATGCCATGCCAGCCATTGAGATGCCCAGCAGACATGTGACAGTGATGACGCCGACAATGCGGATGTCATTGCTCCGATCCACCATGGTAGCTCCATTTTCCTGAGGAAGAAGATAAACATTTATTAGAGCTACTGTTTAACTCATAGTTTTACAAAAGAAGGTGCTTGAACATGATCAATGGCTCTCACTTTCAAGAGGTCTGCAACAGTCTCAGCAAAGCCCACAGTGTGCAGAGCCACGCCTACAGCGTTGGCAAAGGCAAAGATCAGACCAATGGACCCACCGAGTTCTGGGCCGAGGCTGCGACTGATCAAAAAGTAGGTCCCGCCTAAGGATACAAGTGGAGGACTGCAAAGTGGTTATGACATGATGACTCAGTGGCAGTGAGAAATATAGTAAATTCACTGATTGTATCAACAAACAAACCTCCTTTGACTTTGCCATTGGTAGCTATGGCTGAGGTGGAGACACCAGTGATCCCAGTTATACACGACGACAGCAGAATGATCACCCACGTCAGACCTGATAGAGGGACAAACACAGCCTGACTGAAGCTTAGTCAATATTTCAAATGTCCTTCATCATCCGCAGCAGATCAAACACATGATTATGTGTAAAGTGAAAGGAAGTTTAGTTGGACATACCTATACCAGCTTGAGCTGTTATCCAAGGCATCCTTAGGTACAAGATCACTCCCCAGATATTTAACATGCAGCGGATCTACAAACAGCCAAGTAACATCTTACAAATATTATTAAGAGGCCACATGAATTATAAAAAAAAAACAAAAAACAGTTTATTCGTGTACTGGTGACCGTGCCACTATACAGTCTGTATTTTAACAATTCAATGCATTAATGAAATTATAATAACCTATAAAGTAGTGTTGAAGACTAAACAGAAGACTAAAGTAAATTAATAAATATAAAAAAGGTAAAACTATAAATGTTTGTTGCTTAGAAAAGACTGAGACGTTTTGATTCCCCCGTCAAGTCAACATGTTAAACGATATATCCCACTATTAACGTCTGAAGGATGCTCTGCAGATATTTCAGCGGGGTTCAGCTGAAGGAGCTCGGAGCAAAGCCACATTTGATAGGCATGCGGTGGGCTGTATCCTGGATAAAGAAAAAAGGGCTTCAAAACCGCTGTTTGTGTGTCATCCAGTGTTTCAATGCGCCATTGTGTCTATGGCACCAACCATCTTACTTACGGATTGAGGCTTCACACGGAGTTACAGTTTAAGGTTATCGTTAAACCGGTTTACTTGATTATAAGATAATAAAATGACTGTTGCGTTGAGCTGACAGTAGCGTGACTATTACTGATTACGTGACTACTACTAGCACTATCACTAGATGCTCAGCTGACTGTCATCAATCGTATTAGAAATACATTTAATGCTTTCTATCACTTCTCCTGGTAAGCAGGGCATTTCTTTGTGGCTTGTCACAGGGGCTAACACATTCATTTCTACTGATATAATGTATCACTGTGGTATTACTACTCAGAGTGGCTTTCATATCCTGCACTTATTTCCCAATAAAGTTATATTTTAGAAAAGTAGTCATTAGGGACTCCTTGCAATCAGCTAATAAAAAAGTAAACCTGAAAACCCTATCAAGTTATGAATAATACATTTGAAGTGCAATGGAAATGCAGTATTGTAAATAAATAAACTGGAGTGTTGCATGGTTCTGTTCACCCACATCAGACAGAACAGCAGTATTGAGAGCAAAACAGAAACAGAAAAACCCAAAGAAGTATTTTAATAAACCACTACACAGTAAAGTGAAGTCATAACATCTGTAGCGTTACCATTTCAGTGATATAACCATCCAAAATAGTTGACGGCGTAAGAGAGCAACAAAAAGACACGGGGGATCCTTTGTTATGTAACTTTTGTTTGTTAAGTACTTTTTTTTATGTTCTCTCTACTTCTGGTTACCCGGTGGGTTACAATTACATGGAAGTAGAGTTTATCAGTTTTTAAATAAATGAAAGGGCTCAACATTGATGATATGGAGTGGACATTGTAGATATGCACGTGCACATTGTACTTCTTTTGAAGTTAAGCAGCACTCCAGAGATAAAATATCAGTCTAGCAGGATTCATGTAGTAGTACAGCCTGACACACACATAACAGGATAGATGTAATGATAAATGCAGTAGTACTACAAGAGACTGCTTGTACAGATGCCTATGGCAGGTTGTCAAGTTTAGGCTATTGGTAAAGACTAGATAACAAAATGTAATAATTTGAAGTTGATGAGTAACAGACATTTTATATGTCTCTTGATACCAGGAAAAAATGTTATATGGTTTAATGAAAATACTTATCAGTGGTACCCAGTAAAACGTCAGATCTGCTGTAATTTACCTGAGCACTATTTATGTAAAGTTAAACATTTCCCCACGACTAAACCATATTATCATGTCCATTTATTCTGCAGGTGTTAAAGATGCATATTCAGTTTATACAGTTATGGAGCTGTAATCTCCTGTCTCCAATATTTACTTAACAAAAGTATAAAGTCAAAGGATTTTTACTTCTGATCGTTTTTTTTGTCAACTTAAAAGGCTAAATAACTTCACTGGTCTTGTATTGTTATTTTGTTGAGAATCATCAAGAGAGGGAGATATATCCGGAATGGTGAATCTTAAAAGTCAAAGATGTCCAAGCAAACACAAGCAAACCCTCTGTTGTACATACCATGACCCCCTGGATCCAGCCAAAGCGAGGTGGTTCAGGTGGCATTTCGCTTTGTTCATCTCCTTCTTCCTCTGAGCCATCTCCTTCCTCCATCTGCCCCACTGTTGTCTCCTCATACATTGGTGGTCTGGCGTCATCCTGGTCAAACCAAGTCATGTTAGATTAAAAAAAAAAAATGCCAATTTCCAATTAAAACCAAAATGGAGTGTGAAGGAGCTATAACTGCAATAAAAAAATACATATATTTTCATATCATTCAGGATAAGCACTACATGAGTTAGATTTCATCACAGAATTTCTAAAGAAGAGGGGAAAAAATGATGATGTCTTTAAAACAAATCCTGACCTGGAACCCTACTAAAATATTACAAGAGGAAGAAACAGTAGGAAAAAGTATTTTTGTGTGTGTCACAAAAGTGTTCAACTATCTTAAGCTTTGGTATTTTGACTATAGGAAATGATAAATAACATCAGTTCCTTACCTCTGGGTTAGCGTGCAGCTGATACAGAGATGGTCGGAAGCGCCTCCGTCGGCCCCACACCTCAGTGTTGGCGTAGAAGTCATAGTGTGGCGGCGCATCTAGAGTCTCGTAGCCAGTTAGAGCTCCAGATGCACAGGGTGTTACGCTGCTACCATCACCGTAACACTCATAGCAACCAGACACATCAGTTCCTCCATAGCCCGGCGTCTCATTAGCAGCAGACACTGGAGGCTTGGGTCTGTTTGCTGCCAAGGAAACGGCATCACTGCCTACTGCTAACTCCATTAGGAATGTCAAAGTGGCTTGTGAGGAGTATAATAAAGTATAGATAAAAGAGTAAAATGAAAAAAAAAACAAAAACAAATCAAAACAAAGCAAAGCAAAAATAAAAATAAAAATCCTTCACCTGCAGCAGTCAGAGAGCCAGAGAAGGTGATGAAGCCCTGCTGCAGTTTAAGGTGAATGAGGGAGGCTTTATTGTGAGGGTTGGATTTAAAATTGACCTTAGTAATGCAGGAAGAGCCTGAGGCCATATATGTTCTCTAGTTCAGTGAACAGTCAAACAAGACTCATTACAGGAATTATTAAGATTGACCTGGACACGTTCACGTGCAGGGTCAGCTGGGAGTACATTTGCACTAAACTGGGAAGAGCATTACATTTTTATAAGGTATCATGTTTAACATATTCCACAGGTGCAAAATCCACCCAAAATGGCATAATTAAATTTAAAAAACAAATTGTAGTAATTTGATGTTCCCATTTTCAGTTTATAGGATCACAGTAATCAATGATTAATCTGCTGAGCATTTTTTTGGTCAAAGTGTTAGTTGTAAATAGCATCTTTACACAAACTGACCAGGCTGTAACCTTGACACAAGGCATCTTGGAAAACATCAAAGAGGTAGAAAAAGGAGCCTATCTTTTAAGATATATTATGGGTTGATTATTTTAGAAGTGTCTATTGAGTGAAATTTGACCCGCAGAGATAGAGTAGAATTTATCCGTCTTTAACAGGCTGTATTATTACATCATAATGAACATACCCTCAACAACCATCTTCTCCAGCTGCTAGTGTTGACGATACCTTTAAGCGGTGAGATACGATGGGCCCTACCATTTACCTAAACAACATTTTGGCAGTTTTTTTTGAGTTGGCAAAGATATTTGACATGTCTGGTTCAAACTACTTCTGCTACCTTCAGAATTAACACTTTATTCAAAATTTTATTTCCTCATTCCAAGGCTTTCTGAGAATTACAAATTGGATATTATCTCACAAATTAAGAAAAAAATTGAAGGGCCCAATTTATAATATTTACAATTTTGTCATGTAATTTGGGGATACATCATTAGATGGCATCAAGCAAAAAGGGAAGGAAGAGTGAGCAGACAATGCGTAGGATAAATGTTCCCTCTTCTTCTGAAACCTTACATTTGATACAACAAGGTTAAATTGGCCAAAATATACTCTGACAGATGTGATTGTAGAATAACTGAGGTGGCTGCGGCAACATGGGGCTCAGTGTCCAGCCCAGGGGCACTTTGGTATGTGACAGCTTATTTTGTGTTTTACCTGCCATCACGTTTGACCACTGAAACTGCAACATCATGACCGAGGTAGTGGCTGGGTTGCAGTTACAAAAGTTACAGTCAGACGATAGATTACTAGTTTAGTTTAGATAGTTTTACAGTTTCTAAATCGATTCCTTCAAAGCATACATTCATTTTAATTCTGATCTAAATGTTTATGACTATTTCTCATGAGTACAGTTGCAGGAAAAGAGAAAAAAAACTTGTACTGCTGAATTCTTTATTGTGAAGGACAACTCACGTCATATTTCCAAGAAAGCTGTTCCACCTGGAACAAAGGATATGAAAAACTCCATCCATTAACAGCACCACCTGTCAACTTTCAGTCTTGTTTTGAGCAGCGGCTGCAGAAGCTCCAACATTTGTGCCACATAATTAGGGTTATTTTTCACAGCTGTCAAAGCCTCACAAAAGCTACGCATAAAAGAGATTTAATAGCCATTTTTAAACTTCTTGAGATGAGTAAACTGACAATGTGGAAAATTTCAGGCTTATTTGATGTTCAAACTTTGACCAGCAGGGTTCCTGTGCCCTTCATTAAATGAAAAGAGTTTCTAGTGAAAGGTATTGAGTCACTGTTTGAACACCTTCTGTAGTATTCTGATGGTGTTAAATGATTAAACCGTTTTCCCTGCAGCTGGGTGAGCCCTTGAGTTTTGAAACACTGAACATAAAAACATGTTCCCAACAACAAAAAAAAACAAAGAAGCCAAACAGCACTCATGTATCAAAGGTGTTTTAAGCCATGCGCCATCCTTTTATGTTCGGTTAATATATAACCATTACACACTTTACTCGAATCCTTACAAGCTACTCAATTGTCCAAGACCTTAGTTTAGTCATTTACAGCAATGCCTCACTATCAAACATGACGGATTTTACATTATGCACAAGGAGAAACCAGGGTCACTGTTTTCTCTGCTTTCAAGTAACCTAACTTGGAACAAGGCATTTAAAAATACTTAAACTGTCAACTGGGAGTGGTACAACCAGTGCTGGGGGGATTTGGGTGACTGCTGTTCCTGTCTGCTACCATGCGCGGCAGCAGCAGTGGTCCTGGGTAAGGGGGTAGCCGGCGCCGGAGCAGGTGTCTACTGTCGTCTTGGGTGCGCCTGGTCAGCGGTGGTCCCGCATGGCCTCATCCAGTAGCCTTCCCTGGGGCTGTCCCAGATACCTGATCTGCAGTTGAGGTTTTGTGTCAATCTGCTCTGGGTCATAGGACCCTTTTTGCGGGGCGGGGCGGGGGGGGGGGGTTCCTGGTGGTAAGGGCGTGCACTAGCGACCTGGCTCCTGTGGCCACCTCGGGCTAACTTCAAGATGGGCCCTCTGCCCTGGACTTACCTCCCTCCTCCACCCCCTACCTCATACATACACGCTTCAATTCAATTTTATTTATATAGCGTCTATTACAACACAAGGTGTCTCTAGGAGCTTTCCAGAGACCAAGAACATGACCCCCGAGCAATTATTACACAGACAACAGCAGGTAAAAGCTCCCCTAGTGGAAGAAAAACCTTAAGCCAAACAGTGGCTCCCCTTTAAGAGGGAAGAAACCTTGAGCGAGACCCTTCTGCAGAAGGCTAGCTGGGTAGAGCAGGAGAAGGAGAAGGTTAGACCAGCGCACAACAAACTACAAGAACAATGGAGCACAATTATACTCATGAGATACTTCAAATTAATAACTGAAGATTGATCTGAAGAACGGAAACAGAATCAGAGGAGGTGAGGGGCCCAACTCAGTGGATCATGGTGGTGTCCCCCTACAGCCGGTCTATAGCAGCAGATCTAGGATGAAGCTGTGTTTAAGATCAGCTGCTCTAGTCTGGTCCTGTAGCTGCAGCTCTGACTAACGGTCTTAACATACTAAAATTTACAGTAACTATATGCTTTATTAAACAGAAATGTTTTCAGTTTGGTTTTAAAGGTGGAGGTGGTGTCAGCCTCCTTCACCCAAACTGGAAGTTGGTTCCATAGTGATGGTTCCTGATAACAGAAAGCCTGTGCTCCAAATCTACATTTGGATCCTCTAGGAACTACGAGTAAACCTGCACCCTGAGAACGGAGAACTCTATTAGAAACATATGGTACTATCAGGTCTTACAAATATCACGCCACGTTTGGACTTTATACACAAGTAATAAAGGTTTTGAATTGAATTCAAAGTTTTAATGGGAGCTAATGGAGGGAGGTTAACAATCTTATTGATTCCTGTCAGCGCTCATGCTGCTACATTTTGGATCTGTTAGAGGCTGTTCTGAGAATTACTTGGACATCCTGTAATAATAAATTAAAGTGATCTAGTCTACAAAATACAAATGTGTGAATTCATTATTCAGCATTACTCTGGGAGAGGATACTGGAGGCCATCGCAACACCATCTAATCCCTTCCTAAGGTGTTTGGAACCACAAACAATAACTTCTGTTTTATCGGAATTTAGAAGCAAAAAATTAGTCCTTGATGCAGTTTTCGCAGGGGCTGAATATATAAACTGAAAATGATTGGCTCTTAAAACTTTAAATAATAATAACTTTGATAATTCCTTTACGAATGGTGACGCAGCTGGCTTGCAGCTACCTTTTCCAGAATTTCAGAGATAAATGAAAGGTTGGAAATTGGTCTATAATTAGCTAAAATGTCTGGGCCAAGAGAGGGTTTTTATGTAAAGGTTTTATTAATGCTACTTTCAAAACCTGTGGCCCATATCCTAAGTTTAGGTATAAGTTGAACTGGTCAGGTATTATCGTACCATCCATCCATCCATTATCTATACCCGCTTTATCCGTTTCCGGGTCACGGGGGTCTGTCGGAGCCTATCCCGATGCATATCAGGCGAAAGGCAGGGGTACACCCTGGACAGGTCGCCAGTCCATCCAGGGCCACATACAAGACAGACAAACATGCACACTCACATTCACACCTAGGGAGAATTTCAGAACGATCAATTAACTTACATGCATGTTTTTGGACTGTGGGAGGAAGCCGGAGTACCCGGAGGGAACCCACGCAAGCACGGGAAGAACATGCAAACTCCACACAGAAAGACCCACCGGGCCGGGAATCGAACCAGGAACCTTCTTGCTGTGAGGCAACAGTGCTAACCACTAAGCCACCGTGCTGCATTATCGTACCAATAAGAGAGAAAACATTTTTGAGTAGTCAAACAGAAACGTGGATGATTTAGCTCTTTTGACGACTGAGGACAGCTCAGAGAGGTCAACACAAACAAAACCGTCTAGAGTCAGATCAGAGCCCAAGGAAGTTGCTGAAGCTGAAGAAATGCCCACACCCGTACAGGTGGACCAGGTTGATTTCCTCTAATACTGACAATTTTAATGCTAAAGAAGCTCATAAAGTCTCTGCTGAGAGTTACAGGAACACATGGCTCAACAGAGTTGTGGCTCCTTGTCAGCCTGGCTACAGTGCTGAACAGAAAATGTGGGTTGTTTTTCTTATCCTTTATAAAGGATGAACAATAAGGTGTTCTAGCTTTGCAAAGGGCTTTTTTTTATATACTATTAGATTATATTTCCATAAAGTACAAAAATCACCAGACCTACAAGAGTCCCACTTTCTTTTCATTTTACGTACCTTTTTGTTTTCAGCACAAATATGTGTATTATACCAGGGAGTTAAGCTCCAATGGTTAAAGACCCCCTTTCTTACAGGAGCAATTGCATCTAAAGCTGAGTGCAACTCTGCAGTGATGCTGACAAGGAAATCAACATCTGCAGAGGTTGAACCAAGGTCACAGGCCTCAACTGCTTCATTATGTTCCACTGTAGGAAGATGAGAAGCAATGGCCTCCCTAAATTTAAGCTATCTGGGTCTCGGTAATTAGATCGCTTACTAATAGAGACTTGGTGCTTAAAGATTGTTTATAGTCCACATCTAAGTTTCCAGTCTTTTTGTTACAAGGTTATTTTAATTAACGCCACTATCACGTTGAGGTTGGTGAACTTTTGGTGGGCAGGGAATCAACAGCATTTAATGCACCCAAGACACCCAAACTTACCTAAAAATTAACATGGAGGGTGTAGGTGGGGATGAGGAGTGTGTGAGTGTATGTGAATGGTTGAAATTGGTGATGTCAGCCAGGATTGAGGAAGGTCAGGAGGGTGGGTTGAGGGATGTTTTGGTCAGTCTACCACTAGGCGGGACCCAGGGGGACCCCTGATGGATGGGCTGTCTGGCATTCCTGCTATTTGGGACTGGCCCTGTGGCAGGTCCTGGATGCATCTTGGTTGGTGGGTCTGGTGCATGAGCCAGCCTTTGGGGGGGTGGTGTGTTGAGTAGTTGCTGCATGGGCGGGCAATTGTCATGTTGGGAGGGTTCTGTTTGGCTAGCCCTGTGCTGTCTCCGGGTTTTGGCTGTACCTCCACCTTGTGCCGCCACTGATGGGCTGCATGCAGGTGGTAGGTCAAGGGTTATAGCCATACTGGTCCTCCTGGGTTTGGTCACGTTGCTCTGGTTTCCCACACGTCACAAACATTCCTCATACAAATTAAAATGTCTGTTCCCTTGTTTTTAAAATACCTCGTCTTATGTTTAAAGGTCTTAGTTTAACGTTACACACAACTGTCAATAGGACAGTATGGTTATATGCACATTATACTGAGCTAAGGATTTAACTGGCATTTGAGAAATCTGAGTATACACGTGTGGAAAACAATGGATTTGAGTGAGGTAGTGAAACACACCCTTTGGAATTGGTATTCTGGTTAGAACAGTAAGTAAACAAACGTGGCAGATTCGAAGCAGATGTAGAACTCAAAAGATTTGGACCTCTTTGTTGTCCTCCGTTGTTCCTCGTCCTTTTCTTACCGAGCAGTCATGCTGTGACTGTTATTCCCACTTCTGTGGTCTTGTCACTTCCAAAAATAGGGGAGTCCCGTGCCAGTCAAAAGCTTTTTTTTATTAAAAAAAATAAAAAAAGTTTGCACGTATATGCCAGAGGTTTTGTTCAACTACAGCCTGACTAAAGTGTATAGCTGGCTTTAAAAACTTCAATATCAGTCAGATTAAGGCAATAGCTCCACTTTTCAGTGCATGTAAAATGTACCAAGGGAAAGCCACACAGTCTTTTGGGGTTTTCAGTTGGCCTACAACTGAAAACCCCATCAGAAAGGGTACTTTTAAGTAGGCACTTGGGGAAACCCCAAGTAAGGACCCCTGCACTTAAACCCCATTTGCAGTGAGGCCTTAGTGTGACAAAGCCTAGTACCCAGGATAACTAAGGAATGTCAGGTCTCAAAAACGCAAGTCTACATATTCCAAAGGGTACTAATTAGAGTCAATTTTAGTTTACCAGTTGAATGTGAATACAGTCAATGCTTAATGGAGAATAAATTTTCAAAACAAATGAAGCTTTCCTCAGTTCTACATTTCAAATCCTTCATCCTAGCTTATAATTAAGATTTACAGCTATGAGAGATGTTTTAGGCCTATATAGACAAACCTCAGATTATTTAAAAAAAAAAAAAAAAAAAATATATATATATATATATATATATATATATATATATATATATATATATAAAAAGTCTTATTTCACAGTAGAACCAGTGTGGGGATGAGTGTACTTTAGCAACCTTTAGTAGCAATTATTTGAAGTTTTTTGAAGATTGTCTAACCTAGAATCTAGATTTTAGTTCAATCCCATGTGAAAGTCTGGGATTGAAACAGAACCTTGATGCTACGGTACTTAAGCTTTTTCTGTGTAGGGCTTTAAATGCCAAATAATTCCTTCCAACCTGTTCCTTCATAAAACCTTAATGGGTGACAGATAATTCATGAATCATCGACTAGACATTGTGAAATTTTAATTGAGGCAAGTAGACAGTAGACCTTGTTCCATGGACTGCTTAGTTGGTGCTGCAGAACCTGAAAAGGACATTCACATTTGTTAGGATCATATCCTATTAACGATTGATCAAAATGAGACATCTGCAGTGTTATGACTCACCTACATCCTTTTCTTGGGCTGCTCCACTTTACCAAGGACACCCAAAAACTGCTGAAATGCAGCTAAAGATTTCCAAGTTTTAAATTAATTCGATATGTACATCCTGGGCCATGGATTCAAACAGGCCCACATAGTCCATGTATCTGAAGTACTGAATGGAGGCTTGACTGGTACACCAATTCACATCCGAGATGACATTTAGATCCTGATCAGGTGTCAATAGTAATAATTTTAGGTTGCTTGTGCCAGTAAGCAAGACTCAATGTCAAGTAGGCTGGAAGAGATGAATGGGATTCAGGTGTAACAAAAAAATTTACAAAAGAACCTTCGGTGCACCAGAATACATGTAAGGTTCTGCTTTTCAAAAGATTGGCTTAGGGTGTTTTCCAGGCTACTGGTGATGTAGGAAGGCAATTGGACAAAAATGAACCTAGCAGCTTGGAGCAGTGTCAAATCCTTGAACGTTGTTTTGAGTCCACCATGGAGTAACAGCTGATGTGGATAAAGACCTGAGTACAGTTTAGAAGCAGCATGATACAAGGCTGAAGTTTAGCATTGGAGAGAGCAGACAAAAGCTTGAAGTTACCTCATGCCATTAAATAAACTTTACAAGTTGGAGCCATATCATTTGTAATATGCAATTTGTTGGGGTTTCCCGAGATACTGTTGGACACCAAGTGCATTTCTAATGGGATGAGGGCTCGATTCAGACAGAGCCTGTTGAAAAGGCCTTCTTGGAATGGACACGGCAGTTGCCTCAGCAAACGGAGAATAGCTCAGTTGTTCTGGAACGTTAGTCCGCCAGTGCTTCTCAGGCTTGGGTGAGCAGTTATCTACTCCATCTATACAAGGAATTTGAACATGGGCTTGAGGTTTATCTTCATAGTGAGGAATATGTGGCCGTTTCAGTGAATTTGTGTTTACTGAAACCTGAAGGTTGACATATGGGTTGGCATTTTTAATGTTCGCTTCTGCCATGTTCTTCCCAGTCAATTTTACAGGGTATTCGTTGGTCTGAGTTGTAAAATAAGTCTGCCCATCAATATCATCCCCACTTTCCATGTTTATAAAAAGTTTAGCAAATTTACCTTTTCCATCAACTAAATGGCCATCAGCATCTCGCCCAGGGAGCTTTTGAGGTTGATATCCAGGTGAGAAAATAGAGTCTGGCTCTGGGTCAGATGAATCTCGATGTTGAAATGCCCCCTCATCGATCCAGTCAAAAGAATCAAATTGGGGGTCGTATGTAAATGACGACTGAGGACTCCAATGATGCATCGTCTCCGTGGTCCGTGTGTGATCAATGGGTGGCTTAGACTGACTGTACTGATGTTCAGTAGCAAGAGTAAGTGGGATACCACCTGAATGCCCAGTGAGATGGTGAAAATTGCCTTCCCCACTGGGTTTTACCCATCTGTTGTGATAAAAACCAACCCCATGAGATGAATCATGACCATCTTGATCTTCAAATTTCCTTGGCCTTGTGGAAGTACCATAACCCTCATGTCCTGTAAATGTTGGAGGCAAAACAGGAGATGGTGGTTTGGTTATACTTGACCCTTGAAATGCCCAATTCTGTATGGGTTTATCCTGGCTGTTCTGAGAACTTGCAAGTTGGCTTAGATGCCACGGTGAGTGTGTCAGTCTGACATCAACTGGTTTTGATGGAACATGCTGGTGAGCATACTGATGTCCAGCATCATGATTCAAAACTGGTAAGTTCACGTCGCTTTGCTGATGCATTGGACCAAAATTTGCATTAGGCCAGTTTGATCCAATTTGGACAGAGCCCAATTGTCTCAGTGGGTTCATGTAGCCACTTCCATCGGTACTAGGTCCAAAGTTAACATTTGAATGTCTGCCAATAATTTTAGTAATGTTTGGAGATTTGGCTGGTATGGGAACAGATAAGCTGAGTTGGAAGTTTGACCTCAAGCTTTCATGGCCAGGTTTCTCTCCCTTTGATTCTTTCATGGGATGTTTGTTAAGAGAACCATGAATATTCAGACTGCTTTGGCGCTCACTATTGCTTGGTCTGTCATTAGGATCAATGCCACTTCCCCCAACAATATGAGTGGGAGAGCCCTTACTTGGAACCCTGTGAAACTGCAGTGGCGGCAAAGACAAATGCAGGTTTGTTGGGTTAGGTTGAACATTTGGACCGTCATCATAGCGTTGTCTTGGTAGGTTTGTGTGAGCACTGTACAAGTCAACAGGGTCAGGATATTTTTGAAGCGTTAGGGAGGGATGTTCATTTATAGCTGGCTTTTGAAATGACCAATGCTGTTGGTTGGGTTCATCTTCGTTGAGTCGCTGGGAACGCGTAGGCTGGCTGAAGTGCCAAGAGGAAAGGGTCAGTTTACCATCGGTAGGTTGTGTTTGAATAAGCTCATGAGGCTGAGATTGTTGGTTTCTTGTAACAATGTGACTCACAATGGGCAGTTTCAATGCCGTTGACAATTGGTCTTGTTCATGTCTACCTGCATGAGTCAAGAACGGCCATTTTAATCCAATCTGTGATGACCCCAATTGTTTTTCTGAGTCTGTTAACTTGTCCTGAAAACGTAGATTTTCTGGCTTAAGAGCAAACGGACCACCTGTGTTTTGGGAAGGCTTTTGAGATGTAGCTTGCAAGGGAACAGAAAAATGAAGTTGGAAGCTTGGCTTCCCCTCGCCATGGCCATTTTCCCCTTTATTTGGGTCCTTTGTAGACCCTCTGTTCCCAAGAATATTGATCTTTGGAATAGGGAAACTTGGGTTGTATATAGAGTCAGCACCCTGATTTCGATGAGACATTCCAGTGGTTGAACCAGTCCCTTTGTTTTGGTTCAACAGATCAAAGACAGGAACATCCAGATTAAGCTTAAAGCCCCTGGGCTTGGCAGTAGTGTAGTTTGTCTGTGGGGGAGACTTCTCTGGTTGGTAAGGACTGGAGATCTGCTTCTGTATCTGCCCATGTCTCAGCTCTTTTACTTGGTTGCTTTTGCTTGGTTGTCTCAGAGCCCGGATGTAGTGAAGGGGGCGACGAGTCCCAAAACCATGTGGTCCATTTCTCTGTCCATCCTGTAACGCTTTAGGATCCCCCAACTTGGCTGTGAGAATAGTCAAGTCAATATTCAATTTAGAAATTGGGCTGATACAAATTGAGCATTTTAGTTCACATATGATAAATTAGATCTTAAAATATCCTAAAACACTTTAAAAGAAAAAACAAAAAAAATTTTGGGTCATTTTAAGAGAGGGAATGTTATTTCACATTTCTGACACACTCAAAGACAGACTTACCAGCTGGAAGCACTGATGAGTAGGACACTTCACTCAAAAAGCAAACCAGCACAATTCTGTGACATGGGGAAAAATAAATAAAATACACACACTTTAAATAGCTTCCCCCTTGAGTGAATACATATATGTATTAACTTAATAAAAAAAAAAAAAAAAAAAAAAAAAAAAAAAAAGTTACCTTGTTATCAGGAACCCAGCAGCCATGACTGCTGCAGCTGCACTCAGTCCCTTCAAACTTTCCAAATACGAGTGCAGAGCTGCCCTGTCAGGTGTTGATCAAAAAAGAAAAACCAAAAACTAACCTCTACAAGTACACCCATACAGCTACACAAGTCAAGTATGACTTTATGTGTATGTCTGTCTGAGAAGCCCTCAGGTGATGTCTTTGCATTTTAATGAGACCTGAGAAAGAAAGCAGTCAATCATCCAAATGGAACCATACAAAGCTCGCTCTCACAGGTGTGACCTCTTAATCTGATTGCTGTGATGTTCTGTGTGTGTCTTGCTCTGTCTCCTGGAGTCAAGTAATCAAGTAAAGCTCTTTGTTTTTCACATGTCCCAATAATTGGTGGTAGCATGTGGCAAATTTAGCTCATTTTTAACATAGTGCTGAGTAAAAAGCAACATTTGCACTTAACCGGATGCTTAACTGGATGCGATTTCAGTATTGGAACATGGGCAGGTTTAGCTGATCCACTGTTAAACCAACTGGAATCCAGAATTGTCCTACAATGTAAACATTGACACTGCAGATTCAGTACAGCCTTCAATAAACTAGTCGTTTACATATAAACTGACTTCATGTTCACACAAATATATCATTGTTTTTATTGTAACAATAAAAGACAACTATTTAATCCTGTTTTGGTAGTATTCAAAAGGGGGCTGACAAGATAATCACATCTAATCAAGCACTTAATCTGGATTTTGTTTGCTTGTGTTGAAGAGATAACTGAGACTCATGTTTAAAATGACCTGTATCAGGTTAAAGCCAGCAGAAACAGGAAAAGTAACCATTCCTGGCTGATGTGGCATTTTTTAGACAGTGTAATTGTGACATGGCCAGATATGATTTATAGAACTATAAATTAACTATGTACGTAACCTACATAGACGACTTAAATCATTGCTGACATTTATGCTTGTACATTGCTGTTTGTGTTGCTTTGTAATTATGCCGCCAAACGTTCAGAAGCAGTGCAAGATCTTTTAGTTTACTCCTTTATGTAGCCCAGATGTTGCAACACAACAAATAATCGAACATTTCTGAAAAGATGCAAGTTGTGCTGGTTAATTTCCCTTTTGAGATTAATAAAGTATATTTTTGAAGTTTGAATTTGAATAATATAGGCTTAAATCTCAGCCTGTTAAGCTGCATGCACAAACACCAGTGCACCAGAGTTTAAGATATGCCACAGCTGTCTTGTATCACACAGGAGTTTAACTATAAAGCTCAGCTAAACTAATGACAATGCAATTGGCCCTAAGATTATAAAACTTTGCAGTTTAAAAGTTTGAATTATCATTTGTTTTGTAATCATATTCAGAAATACCACACACATAAGCTTGGCAATTATTTTCGAACAATATTTTTTAAAATCTTTTAACAGTAGGTTTTTCTTTGATATAAAGTAAGGCATATGGCAAACAGTTTAGTATTTTTGTTGAGAGGGAAAAAAAAACACCAGCATTAATTTTTTTTACAGTTTTCAATAGGATTTATACTTTGCACCCATCTAGTTCCTTTTGTAATCTGTAATTCTCAATTCCGAAACTAAAAATATTAAAAAGTTGTCTTTAAAAGAAATACCAAAAAAAAAAAAAAAACTCAAACCCATCTGCCATAAAACAGTTTACTTGATAATCACAGCATTGTCTGTGTTACTTTCATTAAGATTCCTTTATTTTGTTAAATTCAAAAATCCACTTCAGGCAAAAGTTCTTCCTAAATAACTGCCTTCCTAAAAATGAAATGAGAAGATGGCCAAGTTAGTTCATGGCTATTGGATATTTAAAACTCAGTATGGACATTAAAGAAATTCATTTATTTATAAAAAAAAAAAAAAAAAAACACCACACTCACACCCATCCCTCTTTAAATCTGTGCATTAGTATTCATGTTTTGAAAACATATGAAACGAAGTGTTGTAATCCTCCCAGTAAGGGGCCAGATGACAACTTAGAAATATTTATTGATGCAAATTAAATCTCATATTAGAAGCTTTGTCTATCCTCTGCTTATGCAGGGGACCAACAACTGGGGTCAGCTGGAGTTCAGGATAGAGTTTTGAAGGATCAAGTGGAGCGTCTTGACCATCTTAAATCTTCAGTAGGCATTTTACCCTGACATCCTTGAGGATTAGTGCAGACCCATGTAGGTCTGGCATTAACAAATTGTCTTTGATCTGGCACAAAGATCTGCTGCAGTTGGCGGTGCCCATGAGCGGGGTGGCCCAGGTGCCCATGAGCGGGGTGCCCATGAGCGGGGTAGCCAGGGTGTCCATGAGTGGGGTGCCCATGAGCGGAGTGCCCTGGGTGTAAAATTTGGATGCCTGACCGAGTTGATTGTGGCAAAAGATAGTACCCTGGCCCATGAAGCGGGTGACGGAATCCAGGAGTTTGATACAAGGCAGACCTACGTGGCCCCATCTGTGCTGGACTTTGATTTGCTGGCTCATTCTTGCCAGTTCTGGGATCAGTAAAGAGGTAATGACTTGGCCTGGAAACGTGATGTTTATGTTCTCCACGACGCCTGTCCACAAAGCGACTTTCCTGATCAGACCGAGGAGGTCTTCCGAACTCACCCTGCACCTGATCTCTGCTTGGCTTGTAAGAGGAATCCTTAGGCCAATTTAACCTTCTCGTATCTGAACTAATTCCTTCATTGTTCAGAAAATTGAGAAAAGAGTATGTTGGCTTTGGAGGAGATTGGCCTTGTGGTGGTGTTCCCTCATGTGGCCATTTGATGGTAATTTTGATGCGTGGCTGTTCAGGGCTCTGGATTTCTGGTTTTTCAGTGGGTTGATGCGACTCCCGTTTCTTGCTGGGTGTCCTCACAAGACTCTTCCATAGCTTTGACCAAGGGTTGATCAAAGCATCTTGGGCCCGGCCCTGCTGCGGCAGATATTGTTGGTACACCTGGGCACTTGGCCGACCTTGAGGATGCCCCACATTTTCTGCTGGAAGAAAGTATTACACAAAAGATTGGGGGCAGTTACTATAGAATTATGTTAAGACTTTAAAAAAAAAAAAAAAAAACAAACAAAAACTGTCTCACACACACACAAAAATGGCCAATATATGTATAAGTACAGTCTATTGTGTTGCAGGAGTTGGAAACTTTGATCATTTAAACAAAAAAAAAAAAAAAAAAAAAAAAAAAAAAAAAAAAACCCCACCACACTCACACCCATCCCTCTTTAAATCTGTGCATTAGTATTCATGTTTTGACAACATATGAAATAAAGTGTTGTAATCCTCTCAGTAAGGAGCCAGATGACAACTTAGAAATATTTATTGATGCAAATTAAATCTCATATTGGAAGCTTTATCTATCCTCTGCTTATGCAGGGGACCAACAACTGGGGTCAGCTGGAGTTCAGGATAGAGTTTTGAAGGATCAAGTGGAGCCTCTTGACCATCTTAAATCTTCAGTAGGCATTTTACCCTGGCACCCTTGAGGATTAGTGCAGACCCATGTGGGCCTGGCATTAACAAGTTGTCTTTGATCTGGTACAAAGATCTGCTGCAGTTGGCGGTGCCCGTGAGCGGGGTGGCCCGGGTGCCCGTGAGCGGGGTGGCCCGGGTGCCCGTGAGCGGGGTGGCCCGGGTGCCCGTGAGCGGGGTGGCCCGGGTGCCCGTGAGCGGGGTGGCCCGGGTGCCCGTGAGCGGGGTGGCCCGGGTGCCCGTGAGCGGGGTGGCCCGGGTGCCCGTGAGCGGGGTGGCCCGGGTGCCCGTGAGCGGGGTGGCCCCGGTGCAAAATTTGGATTCGTGACTGAGGTGGTTGTGGCAAAAGATAGTACCCTGGCCCATGAAGCGGGTGACGGATTCCAGGAGTTTGATACAAGGCAGACCTACGTGGCCCCATCTGTGCTGGACTTTGGTTTGCTGGCTTATTCTTACCAGTTCTGGGATCAGTATAGAGGTAATGACTTGGCCTGGAAACGTCTTGTTTTTGTTCTCCACGACGCCTGTCCACAAAGCGACTTTCCTGATCAGACCGAGGAGGTCTTCCGAACTCACCCTGCACCTGATCTCTGCTTGGCTTGTAAGAAGAATCCTTAGGCCATTGTAACCTTTTCATAACTGAACTAATTCCTTCATTGTTCAGAAAATTGAGAAAAGAGTATGTTGGCTTTGGAGGAGATTGGCCTTGTGGTGGTGTTCCCTCATGTGGCCATTTGATGGTAATTTCGACGCGTGGCTGTTCAGGGCTCTGGATTTCTGGTTTTTCAGTGGGTTGATGCGACTCCTGTTTCTTGCTGGGTGTCCTCACAAGACTCTTCCATAGCTTTGACAATGGGTTGATCAAAGCATCTTGGGCCCGTCCCTGCTGCGGCGATTGTTGGTACACCTGGGCACTTGGCCGACCTTGAGGATGCCCCACATTTTCTGCTGGAAGAAAGTATTACACAAAACAGGTTGGGGGCAGTTACTATAGGATTATTTTAAGATTTCCTACTAAAAACAAAAAAAAAAATTTTTTTTTTTAATAATTCTCTCTCTCTCTCTCTCTCACACACACACACACACACACCAGAAGTTGGACACTTTGAACATTTAAAAAAAAAAAAAAAAAAAATTCAGTTAAAAGGATTACCATTTGATGAAGTTGAGGAAAAGTTAAATCCACTCAAAAAGAAAGCCAACAGTAGTCTGAAACAAGTAATTCCAATAATTAGTCAATATAAAAACACCAGAAAAAAAAAATTCTTGCACCTAATTTGCCATTAGTATTTAGTACCGTGAAATTAGAGGCCCAGCAGACATGACTGCTGCCTCTCAGAAATCTTCCAGCTGAGTGTTATTCTGTAAATTAAGAGAGTTCCCACAAATAAACCCTCCAGTTACTCCATCTAGAACATATGTGATTCAAGCTCAGTGTCCATGATATTTTGCCATCTTTATGTGAGCTTCCTACCTGCAGATGCCTCTCTGGCGCTATCAATCCTCCACTTTGATGGGATAGTAATGCTGAGAATAGGCAGTCAGGAGTTCACCAACTCACACAAACTCTGCCCCACACAGGTGCAATCACTTGGTGTGATTGGCACTAAAAATGAATAATCAATGAGGATGAATGTCGGCGCTCCCTCCAGAAATTGATTCCCACATTAGTGTTGAGCAGTACAGTACTTCTCTGGTGAATTTGCTGGCTCCTTTACTCATGTATTACTGTTTACTTTTTAATTTAATGTATCATTCCAAAGTTTTCTTGACTTTGGTTGTATACCTGCAGCATCTTGACACAATACACTTTATTTCTCGTTTTCCTTTTTTTTTTTAATTGAAATCAATCATTTCTGACTGTTTACATATATTAAGCAACCAAATCATAATGCTGCATTAACTTACCAACACAAATGAAAGTGGCTAATGCTGTCAAATTGATGCAAAGTAAATATCAGCTTATACAATCAAAAACCCAAGGTATTTTATGTTAAATATGTACACGTGTGACATTTGTACTGCACGGAAGAATAGGATCATATAGGCTGACTGACAACAAAAACACTCAACATTTTTTAAAGATAAAAAAAAGTCTGATTTGATTACATGAAAATCTACTCAGCTCATTAATATACTTTTGTGAAACAAATGCAACATGTCATAATTCAGAAGTCTCTAATATGCATGTTATACGATCAGTTGTCTGATGAAATGGAACTCGGCTTCATGAAGGGGAGGAGACAGAAAGTAACTTAGGGTCCTGCTCTTGATCAGGTTTACCTCACAGAGTCAGTTACCGTAACCTCGCTTTGTGAAATGAAAAACTCCAAGTTTCCCTGAGTTCGGGTTCATCATTCTCAGATTCAACATAACTCGCTTTGTGAAACAGACTCCTGGGAGCCATCTAATGAGTAACACTTGTTTAGATGAGAGCAGAGTTCCTCAGTTTCAGTACTCGAGGGCTGTTGTCCTGTATGTTTTCAACATGTCCCTACATAATTTCACTGGAGTCAAACAAAAGTGTCATTAACAAACTCGTGCAGACCTCAATGACAAGCTGGTGATAATGCATTCATTGATACTGTAAGCATCAATGTATCAATATATTGTCAAAGGTACAAAAGACAAAATATACTAGTATTAATTATCCGTGAGCAGAAGAAATAAGAGTTCCACGTAAATATGACTGATACATGGTTAGTTGGTGATCTACAGAGACGACTGCATAAACAGGTGTAGACAGCAGACACTGGGAGGGTCAGAGGTGGGACTGCAGGTCAGGATGTCAGCAGGTATCCAACAGAGACATCTACACAGACAGGTGGAGGTAACACTGAGGTGGTCAGAGGGTGGGACTGCAGGTCAGGATGTCAGCAGGTATCCAACAGAGACATCTACACAGACAGGTGGAGGTAACACTGAGGTGGTCAGAGGGTGGGACTGCAGGTCAGCATGCAGCTGCTGAGGTTCTGGTCTGCAAACATGTACAGAAGAGAAAAAGAGGGGACAGACCAGCCCAACAAACTACAAGAACCACAGAGAACTGAGAATTGAGCTTCAGAAAGGAAAGGGAAACAGCAGGTGAGGGGCACCAGTCAGTGGACCATGTTGGGGTCCCCCTACAGCAGGTCTACAGTAGCAGATCCAGGATGAAGCTGTGTTGAAGACCAGCTGCAGCTCTGACTACCGGTCCTAACATACTAAAATTCACATCTATATACTTTAAACAGAAATGTTTTAAGTTTGGATTTAAAAGTGGAGGTGGTGTCAGCCTCCTTAACCCAAACTGGAAGTTGGTTCCTGATAACAAAGCCCGTTCTCCAAATCTACAATTGGATCCTCTAGAAACTAAGAGTAAACCTGCACTCTGAGAACGGAGAGCTCCATTAGGAACATGTGGATCTATCAGGTCTTGCAAATAGTGGCGCTAGGCCATTTAGGGCTTTACACGCAAGTATTAAAATTTGTAATTCCATTCTAAGTTTTACAGGCAGCCTATGGAGGGAAGCTAAAACTGGAGAGGCGTGGTCTCTCTTGTTGATTCCCGTCAGCACTGCTGCATTTTGGTTTAGCTATCAGGAGACACAGATCATTACAATTTAGTCTAGAAGTTAAGTGATGAATATGTTTTTCTGCATCACTCAGAACGTTGACCCACAAGGATTGAGGGGATGCAAATGGCTAGTCAATACGGTCATACAATCTGGGAAGGTTAAGAGTTAATACCTCCCACCAAGAACAGATCTATGATTTTACGCCTCAAATATGCTGGACTTTGGTAAATGCTTGTGATAGGTGATGGATTCGTCAGGTACTTTGAACGACTGCATTTACCTCATCCCATTCAAATACCACATTAGCACCCATGTGTTGATGCAAAAAGATAAATACAGTGGTAGAAATTCAGTAAGCCAGATGAGTTTACAAATAAGGTTTATTGGTGCAAATTTGTCACCATTATAATTTCTACAAAAAACAAACCAGAGGGTCAACATTTTCCAGCTAGAAAGCAGGTTGTCGTGTTAGGTCAGGTGGACAATCTTGGCTTTCACCTTACTTTTCGAAATGGAGCCATTGTATACCAGCGTACGCTTTATCATGTCCAACGCACCTCACTGGACTTACACAGCCCCATGGAAGGACAATCAGCTGGGCCTCAGGGGTTTGATCTGTCACAGTCAATTGTTGCTGTGGTTTCTGGTGACCATGTCCATAGATGTCCTGTGCATAGTGCCCGTGGCTGTGCCCATGATGAACAGACCAATGGGGGAGCTGCACCTGCTGGACATGGGTGTCGGGGAGCTGAAACTGCTGTGGGAGCTCAAACCGCTGCGGCACCTGCTGGGGGACCTCAAACCGATGCGGGACCTGCACATGGGTGTCGGGGACCTGCACCTGCTGGGGGAGCTCAAACCGCTGCGGGACCTGCACATGGGTGTCGGGGACCTGCACCTGCTGGGGGAGCTCAAACCGCTGCGGGACCTGCACATGGGTGTCGGGGACCTGCACCTGCTGGGGGAGCTCAAACCGCTGCGGGACCTGCACATGGGTGTCGGGGACCTGCACCTGCTGGGGGAGCTCAAACCGCTGCGGGACCTGCACATGGGTGTCGGGGACCTGCACCTGCTGGGGGAGCTCAAACCGCTGCGGGACCTGCACATGGGTGTTGGGGACCTGCACCTGCTGGGGGAGCTGAAACTGCTGCTGGCCGTGCTGGACCTGAAACTGCTGTGGGAGCTGAAACTGCTGCAGGCCGTGCGCGTGCTGGACCTGAAACTGCTGTGGGAGCTGAAACTGCTGTAGGCCGTGCGCGTGCTGGACCTGAAACTGCTGTGGGAGCTGAAACTGCTGCAGGCCGTGCGTGTGCTGGACATGGGCGTCGGGGAGCGGCACCTGGTGGGGGAGCTGCACCTGCTGCTGGTCGTGCACGTGCTGGACATCGGAGAGCGGCACCTGCTGGGGGAGCTGCACCTGCTGCTGGTCGTGCGCGTGCTGGACATTGGCGTCGGGGACCTGCACCTGTGCGTGCTGGACATGGGGGTGGTGGCCTGAGGTGCCATGGCTATAGTGGCTTGGTTTGTGATCCAAGAAGGGGCAATGTGAGCCAGTCTCAGTTATACTTTGGTAATCTGGCTTCTTACCAAGGTGATGGCCAAGCCTATGATGCAAGAAAGGGCATCGCAATTTGGTCTGGGCAGGCTTTTGCATTTCCACCTCTTTAGCCTCTACACACTTTTGCCAGTCAGAGCCTTTTGTTGAATCAGGTTTAAGCCCAGAGAGGTAGCAAATTGAATGTTCCGGCTTGACTGCTGGCTGGTCTTCGGATGGTTTTGCCTCATACTGCCATCCTCTGGAAACAGCCGTTTCTGAGAGTTGCTCTTGCTGGTTCTGAGTTTGTTGGTCCCAGCTGGGATGATGGTGTACGTCGGTATGGTGAGGACTCGTCAGGAACCGTTTAAGTTTTGACCAGAGGTTGGCATGACCAACATGTGGGTGCTCTTCTTGGTAGATCTGGTGTGGATCTTGATGCGGGTAGTCATAGGCTCTCTTGGCAACAAACCAAGCTTCAGCTGCAAGAATAAAAGGAGAATCACATAACTACATCTGTAGCCCTTGTTTGTAATGGATAACGAAGACTGATAATTAAGATGTTGATGAGCATTAAGATGTGCTACATACAAGTTAAACAGTTGTTAGCTTGGCTCAGGGTGAAACCCTGAATGTGTTTCTATTTATAAAATAAATAAATAAAAAGTAGAGTTTAAAATCTGCCACACATTACCTTTTGGAAAAACTGACTTCACGTCACTCAACAAGTAGACCAGCAATAGTCTGTAAAGCAGTTTTAAATACAGTTCCATCAAACCCCAGTTACAAAAATTAAGTAAGGTGGTGAAAATGAACAGGTTTTATATTTAAGTTTTGTACCTTGTAATTAGGAACCCAGCAGCCATAACTGCTGCAGCTGTACCTTCCAAACCTTCTAGCTACTACCTATTGGACAAGCCTTTATAGCGACAGCGCTTCAGTAACAGTTGACTAATCTAACAAAAACCATGTACGATTCAGATACAAGAGTGATTGAGACATTGTCCGTCTCGTATATATTTTCAACCTGCTGATGGCTCTCAGGTGTTATCAATCTCTCACTTTAATGAGATGCTGAGCGAAGCACAAACCTCCTCACACAGGTGTGACTGTTTTACACTGCGATGTAATCAATGTGACTGATCAATGAAGATAAATGTGATTCTATGTCTGGGTATTGATCATTTAAGTAAAGTGCGGCATTATACCAGTAAATTTTAATAGTCACTTTCCCCATTTGTTGATTTATGTAAGCTGTTTTGTTTGGGGTGCTACTATTCAACTTCTGTTAAAACAAAACACTGCATAGTTTCACTATGCACCAAAAATGTTTACATTTGTTTACCATTATCCTATTTGTGAATATTTAATGACCGTGGTGGACTATGAAAGAAACTAGGTGTCCTGCCTCAGCAGATCAAGACTGACTCCATAAATCCATCCATCCATCCATCCATCCATCCATCCATCCATCCATCCATCCATCCATCCATCCATCCATCCATCCATCCATCCATCCATCCATCCATCCATCCATCTTTACGGTCATGGGGGTTTTCTGTAGCTTATCCCAGCTGTCTTTGGCAACAATTTAGTAACTATGGAGAATAATATGATTTAATTTAATAAATTAAAAAAAAAAGATTTTACAGCAATTTCTAATATGGTAGAGTTAAAGAAGTAATTCTTGAATGCTTTGGAATTAAGATGAGATGATTATCTTTAATATTTAAAATGAAGAGGACTTGGAAATAACTGAAGTCTTATTTCATTAATAAATAGATTAAAAAAATAAGGCCCCTGATCTGGACTACAAACCATGGTGCTGCCCCAGTTAGTTTAACGTAATTTAATTATGTTCAAGACTACATATTTATCATAAACCATCCACGTATTTGTCAATAACGCAAAGGAAAACCACAGTCTGCATAAAAGGACCTGGGCTGGGTATTGGTTTTGCAACATTACAAAATGATGAAGCTTTACGGAGGCAGCACGGTGGCTTAGTGTTTAGCACTGTTGCCTCACAGCAAGAAGGTTCCTGGTTCGATTCCCGGCCCAGTGGGTCTTTCTATGTGGAGTTTGCATGTTCTCCTCGTGCTTGCGTGGGTTCCCTCCGGGTACTCCGGCTTCCTCCCACAGTCCAAAAATATGCAGGGTAGGTTGATTGATACTTCTAAATTGCCTGTAAATGTGAGTGTGATTGGTTGTCTGTCTTGTATGTGGCCCTGCGATAGACTGGCGACCTGTCCAGGGTGTACCCCTGCCTTCCGCCTGCTGTGTCAGGATAGGCTCCGACAGACCCCCGTGACCTGGAGACGGAGTAAGCAGGAATAGATCATGGATGGATGAAGCTTTACCGTCCCATTCCTATTTTTTAGAAGGTGTTGCAGGCCTGATAAGCAGAGAGATAAAAGCAAAAGGTTCATATTAGCAAATAAAATGAAGCAGCAGCAGTTGACAAAAATAAAGCAAACTGTAAATTTTAAGTATGCATTGTCTACAAAGATATAAAAGTATTTGGTTCTTTCTTCCTCTATTGTTAAAGAATAAATTAAAGCACTCAGGCCTGCAACTGTACTATATTATGTGCTAGTATTGCAGAACCATGTGCTGTTAATAAGAGGAACCTAGTAGTGAAGAGGGAGCACCACCTTTGTAATTGGAACCAAATGTCACTGCTAGCAATCATTTTGGACTTGAATTTGATTCTAGTATAGCTGACCAATCTATGCAAAGGTTTTGAGATTTTTCTTTAACTTAAAGTTAAAGTAATTAAAAAAAAACAACTGATATACAGAAAAGACAGAAAATTGATATTTACACTGAGAATACTGGTCTGGGTTTATATTATTGGAGCCAAACAAGCATTTACATCATAACCTACCTTTTGTAGAAAGAAAAATGGATATTTACGACTTCAAAGGAGCCCCATACTCCAAGTCTCTGCTTCAGTTTATCACTGTTCAAGATGCTATTACTTTGGCACCACAAACTAGAAATACCGGGATCTTCTAATTTAAATTGTATGTGAAATGTGAGTGTGGGTTTTTTCATCTGTGCAGTATACTGTGTCATTGCTTTTGTGTATTCACTGCAAAAACAGCCCTTAAAGAAATAAGCCTAATATTGCTAAATCTAGTCAAAATGTACTTATTTTAAACAAAAATATCAATGGGGTAAGAAAAAAAAAGTCTAAAATAGTCTTTCACATTTCTTAAAACAAGGATATAAATAGCCAAAGATATTACATGGAAACAGAGCTTAAGACAAAGTCATCTGCAATTGGTCAAAAATAAACAAGAACGTCAGTACCACAGTACTGCCTCCTCGTGTATACTATGTGTAGCATAGCTTACTTACTAAACAGCTCAAATAAGTAATGTCACAATTACTTAAAATGAATCAAGTTATAAATTCTACTTTCAATTTTTTTATTCTTTTAAGAAAACTACAATAAACCGCTATGAACTTACTTAATAACATTTTTCTAATAAGAAAAAGTAGTTTGTATTTAACCCCAAATATTTTCAGGATAGGATGGAACAGTAGTCACGGACCTCCAGACCCAAATACCAAAAACTACCTGCGTATGTGCATTACAGAAGAAAACAAGTCTTTCAAGACCAACATGAAACCCAATTACATATATATATATATATATATATATATATATATATATATATATATATATATATATATATATATATATATATATATATATATATATATATATATATATATATATATATATATATTGTTAAAGATCACAGTGATTTGGTCAAAATATTACATTCAAATATTGTGTGTCAATCAACATTCATACACAAAGGAACTTAAAGCATACTTTCTCCAGGACCCTAGAAAAACTTTGATCCGATTAAATTTTAAAATAGTCTAAGTTAATCTCAAAAGATGTGTCCTTCCATAAATCCGTCTTCACCGTCTTCACTGGATCTGTACTTATTTATGGTAAAATGAACAAGTGGGCACTAAAGTCTCCAAAAGTAAATCAATTACTATTGACCCGATTGTTAAAATGACCTTTTTATATCAGACGTCTCTTTTTCATTTTTAACCTTCTTTGTTAAAATTACATACAACCACAGTTTATGAAGTCACTTTAACTACTTAGCACTTTTAGTGACCTTGATTTCTGAGCTTTGAACTAAAACCTAACAGCATAATCACACTTATTTCTAAGAAAATGTGACTTTGTTGCACTCTTACACTTTTACTTACAGACCATCCAGGAGCCTTTACTTACTGTAAAACCTAAATACAAATACAATACAGATACAAATAGAGAAGCATGTCATAGCAAGAAAGCTGTACGTATGCAGGGATATCTGACATGATGACGTAGGCGTATAACTTGTGCTGTTGGCGGTAGAGCTGTGTAGAAACCAGCAGGGGGCACAAAAGCACCAAAGATTCTCCATAATGTTTTGTACAAATGACAGTTATTTTAATTTTCCAACTATTTTCCTTAATATTACCTGTCCATGACATATTTCTACGCAAAAGATTTACATGTGATTTAATAAGTAGTTTATCTGTATTGGTTTTCAATCTATCACAGTGGTTTGGATATTTGGTTTTTATAAATGTTCTGGATTATTATTCAGAGCCAGACATTTCATTTTTTTGACATTTGCCGTTGTTCATCAACCATACTTTAGGCTTGCCAAAGTGTACTGTTCAGAGCATTGTTGTAAGAAAATGCATGCTGGGAGTTCAACAATCGAACTGATTGGCAGGCCAAGCAACACTGCTGCTGCTGAGTACAGACGCATTCTGACCATGATGAAGAAAAGAGTCACGTTTAATAGATAAGAAACACACTGCAGGAGGCAGAGCTGCATGCGTCAATGACCAGGCTCTGCTAAACACTTCTTGAACAGATTACTGTGGCAGAGGTTACGCAACAGTAAGATCTGCTGGTAAAATCTCTATCAGAGTCCAAAGTAACTTAATCTGTTGCGTAACCTAAGTTATTTTGGACGCTGATAGAGATTTTACCAGCAAAATAAGACAGCTAGAAAACCACCCACGGGCTATTTCTGGACAGCAACAACTGAAGGATTAAAGGATTTCTGTCTGAACATGACACACAAACTTGTCATTGGGCTTATTTTCTGCAAACTTGGATATTGTAATGGTGTCTTTATTGGTCTTGGTTTGAAAATCAGCCCAAAAGGTGCAGCTTATCCAAAGCATTGATGTCACTGGTCTCTTCAACCTCCAGAAAGAGAAATAGAGCAGACGGTAAATTCTTCTGCTGGTCTATAAAACATTAAGCGCTGGCCTGAAGCCTCTCAGGTCAGCAGGACTCATTTACCAACTCTTCCCAAACTCTGCAGTGTGAAGTTAAATTTAGACTCATTTAAATACCTTTAATACCAGATGATATTGAAACATGCTGCAGCTTTTCAACAAATCCTTCAAATTTATCTAAGTGCTTTTCTGTAATTATGAAGCCGTTTTAGTAACCCTGTATCCGACAGGTGCCTCATGAACTTTTTTTTTACATTTCCTAGACAAACTTGAAAAATCCTGGCAAACAGCCTCAGGAACTGATCGAGATTAACTTGTGACAACACTGAGGACGAGTCAAGGAGATACTGCTAGAAAAAGAAAAGAAAGAAAACAGATTATCTTAAAGTTACAACTGTCAATGTTATCAACAGGCTAAGTAAGACTTTCAATCTATATCCGTATGTTGAACCAAAACATGCAAGAAAGAGGTTCAGCAGAGGAGATCAGCACTTGGTTATGTCTGGTTATGTCTGGTCATGTCTGGTCATGTCGATCGCATGTGGAAATCATGCAATGACTGCTTGAAGCCATTCTTTACTAGCAAAGTACAAACCGCGACTGCTTTTCAGACATATAATTACTATGTTTCCAGCTGTCTTTAAAAACTGCTGTTAAGATTTTATCCACATACACATCTGATTTTCACATTATTACTGTATAGTTGTTTCAGTGGTATATACAACTTTAAAACGAAGTCTAAATGTTCCAGTTATTCCTATTTATGCAATCTGACATACATACTAAATCAAGTTTCCAATAACGAATAAATGTCAGTCTGCCAGTGTTCTCTGTTGATCCTGGAAAACACAAGTGAGCTCGAGTCATGACATTGGCTGGATCGCTGCAGGACATTCGTTGATATGTGAGATGGTGCTTCTCCCAGACATGGCTGCAGGAGCACACGGCCGACTGCAACGCTTCTCCGATGGACGAGAGACAACAGCTGACAGAAAGAGACAACAGACAGAGCAGTAAGAGTAAGAGATGAACTGATAGAGACAGATAAGTATTTTATTTAATCCCAAGGGGAAATTGTTTTGTCACAGCAGCAGACACGTAGCACACAGATAGCAGCTAAGTCAGAGCTGCATAATAACAGACAGAAAAGGAGGGATATTGTGTGCTTTTCTTTTTTACAATGGTAAACTAAAGTTTAAAAAAAGAGTTATTTAAGAGTATGACAGTGGGTAGTGCAACTGTGTGATTTTATGACAGATGAAAACACGTTTAAACGAGGTGGGCAGTGAAGTAGTGGCTCAGGGGTGAATTATTACACCATTATTGTTCCTGAATCGTTCTTTGGAGCTTTAGCAGCTTGCTGGGATAAAAGATCTCCAGTGTGTCATGTAGTGTATGGGATGGATTGTCTGTGAGGGCTTGTCCAGACACCTCCTGACTCTGACTGTCTCCAGATTGTGGCTGTTGATTGTTGCCAATGACTTCAACCCCTAGAGGAGGGGCTCCAGTGGTTTCCCAACAGAACTTGGTGGAATATTGGCCTGGACATGTTACTGTGGAAGAGCCTTTTATGCACCCCAGACTTTGAGCTGGTGTGCTGTGAATCTCTGTCTACCTGCCAACACTGCATGCGATGTTCTCAACTCAGCTGTTGCCAGACTACAGACGGAGGAAAAGGGCTTTCATAGAAGCAGAGCTGACATCATGAGTCACTTCCAATTGTTCATTTAAACCACTTCAAAGAAAAAGCGAAGGTCACTAATTTACACCTTGAAGCTGTGGCATTGTCTGAGAGAATGAACTGCATCTCACTGAGAACTGAGTCTCAAGATCAATGTACTCTTTTTTTCTTTTTTTTTCAGTAATTCACTTTCTGTTGCTATCAGCAGTTGCTTTGTATGCCGATGCTCAAATGTCATTTGCAGTTCCCTCTCCTCTCTTCCTGATAGGTTCCTTTGTGCTTGTGTCAATGTGCTGCGGATGACGGATGTTGTTCACCTCTGCGGCAAGCAGTCAAAACCTTATCTTGTTTCATTTTTCCAGGTGTTTGTTTAGGTCTTTCTCAGAAAACGCTAATCTTCTCCATCACTAATTGCTCCATTGTGCATGCGTAGAAATGCGTCTTGTGCAGATTTGCCATGGGCTGCAGCAAGGTGAGTGGGGCTGCATGACGTTGGAATAATGATGACAAAGCGCCACCTGTCATAGCCTTGGCTCTTTCAAACTATCATTTCACACTGAATGGGTAATCATCTTGGCTTCTTGTGAACTGTAGGGTAGCAAAATTATGAGTCTCCCAAACTTTTTAATGTCACGTGTCTTGTATGAGCAGATGAGGTAAGGAGCTTATTTCTCCATATGGTGACGATAATACGGTCTGGGACGCCTGTCTGACAGGAAACAGAAGAATTATTAGATTTTGTGCACCACAAAAAGGCGTGTGTTGTTAATTAATGAGATGGAAACAATGGGGAAACCAGACTTCTATTGTCTGCAGATGAATTAGGGACGAGTTATCAGGGTTTTTATTTAGACCTAAATGGGTATGAATTGAATGAGGAGTGACAACCTTTAATTTCCCAGCACTTTAAAGTGCACATTTTCCATCTGGTATGATACTGTTCATTAATTATAGTAAAGCCACCAACCACAACAAAACTGGGAAAGCAGATTTCTTCTTTATTTTCTGTTGGAAGCTTGAAGTGGGTGGAGCTAAGATATTGAACAATGGTGTTTTCTAACTTTACACATGAATCAGGATCATGGAGCACCTCACTTTAAATTTGATTCCAGCCGTTTGTGTGGTCATTTGGTTCCCGTCATTCAAGGTTATTATTGCTTATGTAGACCAAAGTGATTCACTTTGAATGGACACAGAACAGCCCTAGTAGCATATACAATACTGTTTGTAGTAGTAATTTTCATGTCAATATTTTCATTTGTTCTTCTATATTCTGCCATTTATACTAGAAGAAAGAACAGAAGAACAGAAGAAATAACCAAACTCAAATCTGGTATTACAGACAACATTGTGAATTAACACTGTCCTCAGTCTGGACACCAAACCAAACCCAAGTCAAAAGAAAGACGATTAAAAAAATAAAAACAAAAAAAAAATCTTGTAGTAATTGCTTTAGTTGGACCCTTTAATCTATAGGAATGACAACCAAAAAATAAATAAAATAGTAAAAATGAAAATCTAATTCAATTAAGTGCCAACTAAATTAGGTGTAATTTGCAGGCGTGTAAATCTCATTTTATAAATGCATCAGTGAAGTTGCACCTGCTCATGTGTACTACTTCTTGCATAAATTACAGTTTTTTTTTACATTGATTTTGTTTTAACTTTTGATCATGTTAGTTTTAGCCTTATGGACTATGTACTGTGGTGTTTCTACTTTTTGGTAGCTTACCAAGGATGTTCTATCATTTCTAGTCAGTTTGTGTAACTCAGTGGCATTTATAAATTAAGCATTTTCCACATATTAAAACATCACATCAGCTCCTTTTTAAAACAGGTCTCAAAAGATGTCTTTAGATGCCAGTTCCACCTGTCCTTGTTCTGACACAAGGACCTTCCTCTTTGAGCACAAC
The DNA here is from genome assembly GCA_014839995.1 of Xenentodon cancila. Lineage (NCBI taxonomy): Eukaryota > Metazoa > Chordata > Actinopteri > Beloniformes > Belonidae > Xenentodon > Xenentodon cancila. The sequence continues at coordinate 7,087,147 of CM026199.1, read as the reverse complement.
TCCAGTTTAAAACTCAATGTTGTTTGGGATGGGGTAGTAGCACTTTCTCACACACACACACACACACACACTACTACTCTCTGTATGAACAAATGTCACAAGTCAAAGGCACTTTCTTCAATAAAGTTTATTTTAGTCATAAGTCAAATGATGACATGTAAGCAAACATGATTACAGCTACGTTGCATTTCAATCATCACTTGACCTGTAGTCTCCAAAGATGACCACAACTGGACGATGGCTCGGCGACCATTTACTGATGGAGACAGTTGTGGAACAGTGAAGCCGCGACTCCTCTTGCCATTTCATGGATTTGTTTTACCATAATACTCAAGGTAAACCTTCAGTGGTTTGGTTGGCGTTTACTGAAGGACATTTACAGCCCTCTGGTAGAAGGGTGCAGCGGTGGTCAGTGATCTCCAGGACCATGACGACAACAATGTCCATAACATGGTTATGATGCACAATAGCACCTGTTATGGATGGTGAGCCAATATTGTGTCCTGGACCACAGCATTTTATGGGTTGAAACATTGTTCTGATGGGTCTGTCCAATTTAAAACAAAAGCCTAAACTTCCAGGGCTATGGGCATCTTAGTGTTTTAGAAAACTGTGTGAGATTGGAACAGACACAGTGAAGTAAACATTTGGCTGGTAAATATGAGCAAGTTTTCTTCCATGTAAACCCTTAATGAAACTTTGATAATAATCCCAGGGAGGATTAACAACTCTGGCATGGAACTTAAATCCGCTTGGCACATCACTAGAATCCACCCTATGCCCAGAGGCTCGAGTCAGTGGACTGAATCCTTTACGTTTTCCAAAGCGGCGACCTGGTAAATTCAAGTGAAATTGTAAAGTTTCGGGTACAAGCAAAAGATGGTCCCACGATGGCGTTGCTGCACTTGACCGCTTGATGGCAGTTTGATGTTGTTGCTCTGGGGGGCTCTGGGCTTGATGCTGAGCAGTGGGTTGATGGTTTACATGGCTAGGGATTCTAAGGAGACCCTCCCAAAGCTTTGACCAGGGGCTGAGCCGAGCAACTTGGGGTTGTTTGCTTGGATAGATGTGGCGAGACAGCTGGTGCTGCAGGTGGTCATAGGCTCTTTGGACTCCCGACCATGCACGAGTACGCTCCAAGTTTGCAGCTTTTATAAAGAAAAAAAAAAAAAAAAAAAAAAAAAAAAAAAAAAAAAAAAAAAAAAAAAAAAAAAAAACCCAACATTAATATCCATATAGAATGTTATTCATCTTTACATTAGTAAATTATTTTGGCTTTAATATGATTTAAAAAAAAGTTGACAGACAGTTGTCAGCACTGCTTCAGTTGCCAGTTGCTGATGGCAGCCAGCATTTGGACATATGCACGCATAGCACCCAAAATGAAATCAAGACCTACCTGCTGAAAAAGCTGAAGAGCAGCTCACTTCACTCAGCAAGAAAACCAGCAGTACTCTTTGGAGAAATTGCAATACAGTTCCATGAAGTTTTCATTACAGGAAAGAGACACAAAAAAATGTTTTTCCTGTAGCCTGCAAATTGAAATAATATTACATTTCCATTCGGTACCTTGTAATTAGGAACCCTGCAGCCATGACTGCTCCAGGTGTGCCTCTTAAGCCTTCCAGCTATGATTGCTAACCTGGCCTGTGGATTTAGGGCACTATGACTTCCACAAATAATCCCACAGTTGCTCCAACCAAAAACATGTGGGACCCAGGCTGCAGTGTGCATGATATGTTGTCATCTTTATGTGTCCTTCCTACCTGCAGGTGGCTCTCAGGTGTTATCAATCTTGAACTTTAATGAGATGTTGAGCAGAGGCAGTCAGGAGGCCATAAACTCACACAAATTCTGCCTCACATTGGTGTGATCCCTTGATGTGAAAGCCCTGGCAGAGAGCCCTGATCTGTCCCCTGGAGAGTGGAGATGAATGTGATTCTCATACAGAGAATTGATTACACCCCTAAAGCGTTGCATTGTGGCGCTGGCTTCTTCTACATAGTCGCTTGGCTCCTTTACTTATGCATTTAGTTTACTTCATGATGGGCAGAGCCGGCTGTCCCGTTAGGTAATACAGGCAAATACTAAGAGGGTTTTGGTCTTCAGGGGCACCACAAGATCTGTGGAAAAAAAAAAAAAATTAGTTTAATTAAATTAAAACTAGTTGTTACTATCAACTCTTACATTTGAAAAAAACTAACAAATGTAAAGCAAAGCCCAATTAATATTACTACAAATGATAGAATTACGACAAATGATAATACCAGGTGAAGTAAAAGTTTTAGGCAAATCAACTCTAGTGGATGCAGCAATAAAAAGCACCACTAGAGGCCTGTACAATGCCTTCTTTGTAGATAAATTTGCATATAGTTGTGTATGTTATATATCTTTTGTATAGGCTATAGTTATTTTATTTAGTTTTTGTATATAGTTATTGCATAGTGTACATGTATCTTATTTATAGAGTTATTATGTGCAAACTAAGATTATTTAAATTTGATGTTTGATGTTGATAGTTTTATGTAAAGTTTATTTTAATAATTATTTATTCACTTACTTACAGAAATGTTATTTTGTGGTAAGCGTATGTATTTCATATTTTGATTTTTTTTTTTTGGTGTTCATTTGTAATTTGTTAAGCATGTAAATTGGGTGACCCGTTACCTTCTGAATGACAGACAATGGTAAAAACATGCTATTCGTGTATTGGAGAGAGGCGACATATAAAAGCTCGCCTAGGGCTCCACACTGGGTGGAGCCGCCTCTGACGAGGGGAAATCCTTCACGTATGTGGGCGGGAAAACAGCGTAGTGCTGGTCTTTATGTACCTCATTTTTGTTGTTTTGATGCTATCATAGTCAGCACGTTGCTAACGAGAAGACTCTGCAAAGAGATTTCACCCTTCGCTTTGGGAGTAAGTCAGCAGGTGCCTGTCAGACTAAGATGTGCACCTTCTGGTCTGAATGGGAACCAAGCAACTGTACACTGTTAATGAGTTTACTGGAACCTGGGGGGGTAATATCACGACTGTCTTTTCTCATTCAGCTAATTGTCGGTGATTTATTTAGTGATCAACACAATGAGGAGCGTTTTCAGCACTTCATCACCCCTAGCCTTTTTTTTAAACTATGTCACTTCATTCTTCATCACTAACATGGAGCTGTTAAGCTTTGGGACATAATAATTGTGCAGTGATGGCAAAAAAAAAAAACCCAACAACTGTAGAATTATGAATAACAGGGAGTGGTAAATAAGTCGTCAATCAATTTGAAAATGGATATATAGTTCACATCAATGCTGAATGGTTTTGAGCAGTCCCGAAAAAGGGAATATAAGTATTGAAAGATTGGTTTAGTTTAACACAATTTACATTTTAAAATACTCTGTGCTTTTCACCTCAAACCTGTTGCAGTGCAACAAGGGTCAGAAAGGTATTACCGGACATTATTATAAAGATAATGGAGTTCCCTCTTCGAGCAGGAATGTGGGTGTCTAACAGACGCATAACAAGATGGTCACTAAAATGCAGACTCTGGGGCATGAAGGAAGACAAATTTATGCTTCAAATCCCTGTTTTTGGCCCTCTGCCTGAATCCATGGTTGCCTTGGCATCCAAACCAATGAGGCGACAGGCCTCTCCATATTATAGGGGGGCAAGTATAACCTTTTCCAGCCGGCTTTCCTCTGAAGACACTTTATGGACACTCACAAAGTGTAAAACGTTTGGTAAGAGTTTGTGAACTCAATCTAAATTTAATTTACAACATTTGCAATATGTCTATCAACCTTTTCTTTTCATGATGATGTAAATGATCCAACCCTGATTATTGTACTGTCAGTACCAGAGGTAAAGAAAAGATCAATGTTTAATCCTATTTTGGATTAATTACAAGACTATGAGTTCTCTGAATCAATGTCATCACGGTTATGAAAGTTATTATCTTGGGACCGCTAGTCATTATTTTTCATCATCGTTTTCTTTTTCCTTAAAGGTCACTATTGAGTCTTTGTAATTGCTTTTATCATCAAATAATATTGCAAAAATGAGATTTAAAGGGATGCCACAATTTTCAATAATCCATCAAAGTGGTGAAACCAAATGCATGCCAACATGTCTTTCCAGTCCCCGTAGAATTCTTCAATTGTTCTGAAGAAGTAAGATCTACACAGATATATTCAGTTCAAATTGCACTTTTAAATAAAGCATCTTTAATTGTCTTTAATGTCTTTAATTCTATATTTTTATGTAGTACATATGAATTCTGAGGTGCATAGGGCTATACTCCAGGGTCCAGGGTCCTCAGCTTTTCAGCCCTGTATGACTCCAAGTTTTAATCCTTTTTTAAAAATTTGCTCATAGACGGATGTCTCTCAGTAATTAGATCGTTTACTAATAGAGACTTTAAGCTCCACTTAAAGATCGTATATTTAGTTTCGCGCATCTATGTTTTCAGTCTCTAGTTGGCACTAAATGCATATCGTCTTTTATTTTACGAGGTTATTTTGATTAAGGCCTCTATTACGTTGTGCTTGGTAAACGGGGGATCAACACTGATTCTATTTTTCTTGGCACTTCGTTAGAAACGCCAATTACATGACTTATTTTAATATTTTTATTGGCAGGCGATAGTCCTCAAGAAGCAGCGGAGAAGCGTGTAAGACTGCAGCTCTGCACCCCGGCCTGGACCCTGGAGCTAATAATATCAGCCAGATTTCTAGAAATAAGAGCTCCACCGTCCCAGGTGGGATGAATGCCGTCTCTTCTAAGCAGACCAGGCTTTCCCCAAAACGTCTTCCAATTGTCAATAAAGGCCACGTCGTTTTCTGAACACCACCGAGACGACCAGAGCGACAACATGCGGCTAAACATGTCATCACCGGTCAGATTGGGGAGGGGACCAGAGAAAACTACGGAGTCCGACATGGTTTTGGCGTAGTTACACGCCGAGACAATATTAATTTTAGTGACCTCCGACTGGCGTAGCCGGGTGTCATTAGCGCCGACATGGATGATAACTTTACTGTACTTACGATTACTCTTTGCCAGCAGCTTCAAATTTGCTTCGATGTCGCGGCTCTGGCCCCGGGAATGCACCTGACTATGGTCGCTGGAGTCGGCCTCACATGTCTCAAAATCGAGTCGCCAATCACCAAGGTCGGTTTCTCAACGGGTGTGTCGCTGAGTGGGGAAAACGGTTAGAGACGTGAATCTGAGATACTGTATATCTAAGTAGTGCTGCAGTTGTTGTACAACCCACTGACATGAACAGTAACGCTGTTCCACCTGCCTTAATGCAGATCCATGGATATAAAATGAGCACAAAATTGGTAAGACTCTTACAATGATCTTATCCAAAGAGAATTATTCTTCGATAAACTAGTTATCAGATCATATGGGAACATTTTAAAAACAGAGATGTCATTGTCCATTGGGAACTATTAGTCCTCAAATACATTTCCATTTTCATCATTTGTTTTTCTATTCAGATTTCCCTGACCCCCCCACCCCCTTCCTATTTGTGTAGGCTTAATGGAAAAAGAAAAGTGCTTGGAGTTCATGTTCTGTATTAAATAATACGAATTAATCTGTATTCACAACATAATTTTAATACTAATGCTGATTCATATGACAGAATTATCACTCACAAACTGTTCAGACTTTTCCAGCATTAGTTTTTGAAAGTTCTGCTTCTTCTTTCCTTTTCTGCCACCACATGAACTGGGGTTCAATGTACCCTAAAAGTGTTTGCCAGATTTTCTGGCATTAGGAGCTAGAACTTTTTAAGCAAACTTAAACATGAATTTATACCAGCAGAATGCACATGGGTACATGGTTTGAAATATACTGTCTTTGTATACCATTATACATACCACTACAAATCTGACAGCTTAACTATGAGATCAAGCTTTGAACTTCAGTCAAGGGTCTTCCGATGTCACTTCCACTTATGGACAACCTCACACCCAAATATAGTGGTATTATGGACAAAGCATAACTAGCACAGAAGAACAGACAACAGGTCAGATGGAGGAGGTCAATCCTTCCATTAGCACTCTTCCAGGTTACCCTTGAAATCCCCCAGCAGAGTGTACATGAGTTCCCTTCAGGGGGACTCTTCAGCAAACCTGCCAGGGACCCATTAAAAGCTGGCTACTCTGATCTGCCATTTAGTAAGTGCAAACAGCAGTTATAGCCCGTTACATGACCCAGAGGTCTGGGAAGCTAGTCTCTCATCTCTCATCACACTCATGTGCAGGCTTTAAATAGGAGAGCAATAGTTTATCCCAATCCAGCTTGACAACACTCACCATGCCCAACTCAAGTGTGGTGGAACAAGGTCCAGACCCTTTTCAGGAGATTAGTTCCATGGGTCTCAAGGACAACAACACAAAGCAGTCTCCAGGAGAGGGGCGGGATAGAGTTAACTATATCTAGTCAGTACCTTTCATCCTCACGAACAAGTGCAGATGCCCTCACCACTAGAGAGGGGACATTCCAAGAGCCAGTTTCTGTGATCGAGGGTCAGAGCACAGGGGGTCATGGCTTCAGCCAGTACCCATCCCGCACAGCACCAGACACATATTTTGCAGGTAGTAAGTCTATAGGAACGTAGCCCAGTCATCTGTTCAGGTTATGTTCAACATCATGCACTCTCCTTCCCCAAGACCTGTCCCCAGGATGGGAGCCAGGCACAGCCCTCGCCATGTCCATCTAGCTGTGCCTGGTTGGGAGGTTGAGCAATTTTACCAAAACTGAATTATTTCAGTGATATTTGTGTTCCAACATATGTAAAGTTAAAAAAGATGACACAATCACAACACTTGATATGCCTTTTAAATTGTTTCACTTATTCTTGCCTTTGTGGTGTTCAAAGATGCAATTCATAATTTCACATTTCTATTGTGTGTTTCTTCTTCAGCAGAGCCAATAAATACAATTATCTTTAACTGTTAACTGTTTTAACTGTTAATCAAAGAGCGATTGGCTAAATCAGAGCTGATGATGTCCTGCAGACATTATTCTTACGCAAACAATGTGTGTGCTGCTTTTTCAAAAACAAAAAGTGGTTTATTTTGGATGAGCCCATGTGTAGATAAAGTGTGGGTTCATCAGACTGGAAGGACCAAATCCAAAGATTCCTGCTGCCCAGTGATAGTCACACTTGACTGAAATGTCACAGTTTAGAAACACTACTGTGTTAGAAGTAGTGGCTCTTGTTTAATCAAAGACGTGGCTCTTTGAAATAAATCACAATCTTGTGGTGAGGTTTAAGGGATTTGAATTCGTTCAAATGTCTTCAGAGGAGCGAGTGTGGCAAGTACTTAGAGGAAGGGGAGATTAAGAAGATGAAAAACATAAGTGAGGCAAAACTGCTCAGAAACTGAACTCTTTACATCTTTGCCCCAAACCCTGTTAAGTATTAAAAGCGAAAAAAAATCAACTGAGGTTGAAAAGGTGAAACATTTGTACTCCAGCATCAACGGCATTTTCTTCATAATTGGCATCTAACATCCAAAGGACTCCTTCTGTCTCTTTTCTGATCTTTTCTCATCTATGTCATTGATCCTCCCCCCTTCAGTTTCTTATTTGCTCCACTTACTCTCTCTTGATTGCTGTTAATATCCATGTAAATGTTCAGTTGCGATGGGGCTTTTACTTGAAAGAAGAAATCCCAGACAGTCCTGGCAGGTGGTCAGGACACAGTGTCTAATATGTGATGTAACATGTATATGTTAATAAACAAGAGAAGAGGTCCAGTGGCAGTTAGACTGACGACCCATGAGCAGTTATTTTTCTGTTCATTAATCTGTGCTACTCTGCTACTCAGCACAGCTTTGCTCTGCCAACAGGTTATCGGCTCCGGATATCCACACAAACTTATTCAGCCTTTTACCACAGAGAGAAGTGTGCAGGGTGTAACAAGCCCTTGGTCTAATGTTTGATGGAAATGTAAAGAACTATGAACTGTAGGAAATACAATTCTTGAGCCACTTTCATTTGCAAGGTCTAAAAGTATAAAATATTTGCAAACAACAAACAACAGCAATGCAAAACTAACTGAAACCAAATGGAATTGGGGGTAAAATTAACTAAATTTTAAAACGACTGATGCACTTGTTAAACGAATTAAAACAAAACTGAAATAAATCAAAGTGAAAAAAAGAAACAAAAAGTTAAAACTATTTAAAAAAATACAAAAGTGCTATTTCTCTGGGTAGGCCTGTACCTTTCAAATCTTTACACAAAGTGAGACCACAATGACTTTCATTGAAACATTCAAACGACGGAGCTCTGAAGAGCCGAAGAAATACGATGTTTCAGTCAAGTATGGACAAAAAAGCTTCCATTCCATTCCATAAATTGTTTTTGATTAATGTTATCAGAAAAAAATGAATGTAAACACTAGACCAGGGTTTCACATCATGTAAAACTGTTTGTTGTTTTAGTAAAACTGAAATGTAGTTTTCCCTTGTGTTAAAATATTATATTAGATTTGTTTTATTATGTTTTTCCTTTGAGTAGGTAGATTTGTTAGGTTTATTGTTTTATTACGTATTTCCTTTGACTGTGTGAGCAGTGAAGTGGTGCTGTTCGGGGGCTGAGTTCTCATCCACAGAGATGGGCAGGGACATCTGTTGCTGGAAAATCCTGACCAGAGGAAGTGGAGCTAAGGAACACCTTTGATCAGGAGGACTGGTCACTCATCTGCACCTCACGCCGACTAGAGTAAGAGGCAATAAGGAATCCGTCTTACACAGCAGGGGAGGAGGCAGGACTCCAGGGAAGACGCCCCAAGAATGCTGTGTAATTGTGTGAATGTATAAAAACTGGGTCAGGGAGAGGTTGGAGAGCCAGACTCCATGAACTGACAAACAACTCTGCTGCTGTCAGGGAAAGGAAGGAGACCCAGAGCTCTGTACTATATTCAATCTGCTGATAAATAAATATTCTTAATTAAGACAGGAAATTCTCCAATCTCTTCATTCAAACGAGCACGCAAAATGATCTTACACATGGTAAGATAGTCATTGTGTGTGGAGTAAGAATAGAGTAGATCATTCCAACACTTGTAAACTGCAACTGCATCCTCGCATCCCTCAGCCATAAAAATGTGTGCCAACACTCACCAAAACCAAAATATTACATTCATGGAGGAGTTGTAAGAGAAGAAAACCTTTTCGTGGGTTATCTTCTGGACCAGCCTGATGTATTTTAACAGGAGCTGCCATTACTCGAGTGGTCGTCTGCCACTTAGAAGGAAGGTTTGATCACTAGTTTTCTACGTGTCAAAGTGCCCTTTGGCAAAACAGTGAGTTCCAGATTGCTGTTAATGCATTCATCCATGTGTGAGAGTGTAATATTGGTGCCGACTACCTAAAAATACTGAAAAGAGTGAGACGCGTTTTATGGATGTAAATGTGAATGTGGCTTATAGTGCATTGAATGATTATTAAGACTAAAATTGTGTAAAATAAATGTGAATGTCAAGCAGAGAAGTAGTAGGAGAGCAGCGAAAATGGGTTAAAACAAATACTTGCAATTTTTCTAAGCAAGTATCAATGTTTTCAACATGTGAAAACACCAGCAGTCTGAGAACCTCAAATATAAAAATACCATTGAGACTTAAACAGAAACAAAAGCAATGATGTTAACAAAGACACTGCTAACCAATGTCCCTTACAATCAGATTTTAAAAATTAAAACAATAAAGTAAGGCGTGGTATGTTTTTTCTTTCACTTTTTTGGTTTCCTCGAACCCAGAAGAGGCTGGAATCTTTTAAAAGCTGAAGGAATGTTCTTATTTGTCTAATTCCAGATCAGGATGTGAGTGGTTTCTTTCCTTTGGAAAGGGTTCCTCAGAGAGCTGGAGGAGTTTCTGTCTCCTTTGTTGCTGTGGGTAAAAAAAAAACCTCCTCCACATCATCTTACTCCTCGCTGAATTTCTGGTGTATGAAATATTCATAAATCAGCTTATCCTTAGTAGCCATCTTCTTGATGTATGTCTGGATCTTAATTGTTTTATCCTGGATGGTGGCATTGACGCTCCCTCCCTCCTTTCCTCTTCCCACTTTGTGCAGTCTCATGGTGTTGCACTTCATAAGGAGTTTCCTTGTCTTGATAACAGTGGCTTTCATCTCTTCCTGTGGCCAGTTACCACTGTGGTACCTGATTATACAATCGTGTTAATGGCTTTTCTTCTCATTCATTTGGTTCTTCAGGATAAGTCTTACTCTCCTCAGGTTCTTGGCTCTAGCTGACTTCCTTGTAGTCTCCTCATAGTTGCTATTTGCTTTCAGAATCCTCAGGTACTTGTAGCTGTCCTGACCATCCATGTAGAGGAGGTGGCTGATCATTATACCCCTTCGGAGCCAGTATCTATTGCCACTTTTTGCAATGATCTGGCTGAGATGGTTCAGGGGAATGCAGAACAGCAGTGGGAACAAAGCATCTCTTACATATGCAGGCTTGGTACCTATACTCCAAGTATATGGTACCCATATCCCCCTTGTCCAGGGGAGTTAGGACCCATGGACAAGAGGGATATGGGTATCCATACTCCATACTTCGTATGGTATGGAGTACCATGGGGTACCCCTTGGACACAGGTCCTAACTCACCTTTGCTGGGGCATTGTTGTCTCTGGTTGTGATAGCAAGTTAGACTTTTGGATATTGGCACACGTGGCCACGAGGTGTTTCATGGTAAACCTATATGTTACCATAACTACGCAGATGACACACAAATCTATATAAGCATATCGCCAGGAGACTATAATCCAATTCAAACATTGATCAAATGCATTGATCAAATTAAAGAGTGGATGTGCCAGAAGGAAAGAAAAATTAAAAGCCAGCACTCAGCTTCAAAAAAAAAAATCCATCCAACAGCTGCAGTCAGTGCAGAACGCTGCTGCCCGAGTCCTCACCAAGACCAGAGACTGGACCATATCACTGCAGTTCAAACATCTTTACACCAGAATAGATTTTAAAATCCTGCTGTTGGTTTATGAATCTCTGACTGGTCTCGGGCCAAAACAGATCTCTGATCACCTGGTCCATTATGAACCAACCAGAACCCTCAGGCCGTCAGGGTCACGCCTACTTTTTGTACCCAGAGTCAGAACCAAACAAGGTGAGGCAGCGTTCAGCTTTTCTGCTCCCAGAATGCATCAGGGCTGCTGAAACTCTCAGTTTCTTTAAGTCAAAGTTGAAAACTTTTATTTACTGCTGTATTTCAGTAATTCACCACTACTGCTTTCTATTTTTGCTCATCTAGTTCCTCTGATTTGTTTTCTTTTTGGCTTGTTTGTTGTTTTTCTTTTTTTTTTTTTTTACAGAAAGGCAGCATTCATAGAAACTCTTCTCCCTCCATTTGGCCTGTTTTGAATAAAAATTGGGAAATATGTCTTGCAGTCATCTCTGAGTATAAATTGCTCAGAGAAACAGCAGTTTTGTTCTATTAAACTAGTTTTATTAGCAGTCATGGTTGCTGATTTTGCTACTCATCTCCCTGATCTGAAACCACATGGCAATATTTCTGCAGTTTTATGGTATTGACAATTTTCTCAAACTCTTGTCCAGACTATGATGCAATATATTATTTATGTTATGACCTATATTGTCCCCATCCTGGTTCACACAATTTCTACCAATTTACATTCAACCTATGCTGATGGCCGTTGTGGTGTTGGTGTTTCAGAAACTGAAACTTTGTATGGTTTTAAGTCAAGAATGTATATATTCTTGAAAGATAAAATACGCCTTTAGGAAGTAATTTCTTTCTGAAGGAGGGTATGAAAAATGCTGGACCTTTTCAGGATTCTACTCTGGTTGAATTCCTTTTCTTTGCAGTCTTTAAAAGACCAAAGTTATTGTTTAACTATACAAAAATTAACAAAATGTGGTGAGATTCAAGCAAGGGATCAGTGTAAGAAGACTGTGTTTGCATTTTTCCATTACAATGGTCACAAATGTCTGGCTGGTAAAAGTTTTAGTAGTGTAATGAATTAAGCAATCGTTTTATATACACATTTTCTTTATAACGCCTCGCATTTCATGTTTTCAAAAGGTCTTAACTGAGTTCTGAAAATGTATCTTATAAATAAGTATTTCAACATCCAGTGCACATTGCTCCCTTTTATACTCATCTTATAAACAATACATTTTAAAACAAGAGTGTAAAATTAATTCATGGTTTTCGTCAAATACCTGACCCACAAGCAAAACACTTTCAGGAGGCAAAGCAGTTTAAGGAGTTTATGTTTGAAGATATGAGTTAATGTGCTGTGTCCAGGTGTTCTCTGGAGAGAAAAAAGCCTGTGGAGATGGTGAAGATCCGCTAGGGAGGGATGAATGGGTTCAGGAAGGATGAGTCCAGGTAGAGGTAAGCCAAGAGGAGCGTGGAGTAAAAAGGAAACAGCTGAATCCAGAACTCAAGGTGAGTTGGAGTGCCGAGTATGTGGGAAGGTTATGGATGTGGACAGGTTATGCTGTAGCTGAGGGGAGGAAGGAAGAGGAGACTTGTGAAGCCAGCCGTGGGCGAGGAAGTCCAGAATCCTCACGAAGGGTTTGTAGTTGGTCAAATGGAAGCCAGGAGGGTGTAAGGATTAGGTCCAGAACGCTGGTGGAGGTAACCTTTGGGGAATACAAGATGGTTATGTTGAGAACAGGTATATACAATCAAAGCTCAGAGACTACAGGGGCCTAGCGTTACTACAGTATGCTAACACGCTGCCAACAGGCTCCTCCTATCCTCTGTCTGACGACGCTTGATGAGGAATCCACCCTCCTGTAGAGCAGCTGCTCCATGACGCCCCCTGGTGGAGAACTGAGAGGTGAAGAAACTGCAAACTCATCCTCAGATCCCAACAAATTATTACTTTAATTAAAAACCATTAAGCGTGGAATAAGTGGAAGGGGTGACAAGTGGATCCTCCACCTTGCCTTAGTGTCTGTAAATGGTTTTCATTCACAGAGGCAACAGGATGAAAAAAATTACCTCTGCTTCTAACAAAGTTCTGCATCATGAAACATTTGTGCACCTTAGTTATTGGCATAGTTTTGGGAGATGGGCACTTTGTGAACATCTAAATGAAGAAAAAGCATGAAATTAAATTTGTGTATTTGGTAGGTATACCAAAAATACTTTCTTTCCAACCTCTATGAAAAGCTGATAAATCTGCAGATTACCTAATGTACAGGGCATCTTTCATTCATCAAAGGTGTGATGAAATGGTGTGATCAGAAAGCTTAAGAGAGGAGCTGAAGTATTTGGGAGGGTTTTTCACAATATTGTCTGGAGAACATTAAATTAAAATCTCAATATACACTATATTTCTCATCCTCTTCTCGAAGTAGAAAATGTGTTGCTTTTTTGAAGTGGCAAAAAGCACGCAAAAGAAAAAGGGAAAAAAAAACAGAAAATAGATTTTGAGAGACATATGGATTGGCAGTACCCATGATAAACAATTAATCGACATAAATTGTTTCATACAACTACCAGTGACAGTTCAAAGACAGGAAGGAATAACTTAAATTAGTGTTTGGATTCTTTATATGAAGTATGATGCAATCCATCATTGGTATGTAGTGATGTTCTGAACCCAGGCGTTCAGCATATGTATCCCCTGTCATCTTTGATTTTTTCTTTGAAGTTGTCATGGAAGAGATGGATCTTAGCAAGAAACCGAAAACACTACGCACGTCTCTTGGGTAACCTGGAACTCAGAGCAGTTCTGCCAATGTCCATTTCTAACTATAAGTCTTCACACCTTTTAAAGGGGAGAGCTATATATAAAAACTAAATCCTCTGCTGTCATGTAGGGTGAAAAAGAACTTTTGAAACAAAAATCGTTTCTTGTGGCAGGCAATAAAGATGTATATTTCTGCTTTAAACTTATGCATTTTAAAAGGGAACTTTGTGGGTGCTTGATTTAATGTTAGTGACTGAGTGACTATCAACCTCTGAAGTTACAATGCGACTGGAGAATGTTCTTGATAAATGAATTTTAAATTACTCTTTCCAGCCACCAGAGACCATCCACAGGAGTCATGCCCAATTTTGTTTATTTTATTTTTATTTTGTTTATTCTTTGTTTTTCTTTTTTGTTTTTCTTTTTTGTTGGGTTTTTTTGCACTCAGTTATAAGTCTAAAAGTCAACAAAAAGATGCCTTTTTTTCCTGAGTTTTTTTTCTCCAGATGGCTAAATACCAGCTATAACATAGTGTATATCTGTGGATCGTTTGTTATATATACAATCTAAGACGATTAACAGAAGACACAACACAGTCCTGAAAAAAGGTCAGGCCAGCTCGCAGTGTTGTGTGAGGCCAAAAATAAAATTCATACTTCACACTCCAACCAAAATGGAGACAGTACAGCTGAGCAAAGTGAATTGGTCCACCCTCCCGTAAGAAACGGGAATACGGACGACCCCTCCTCCCCAGCTCCATGGCATCAATTCAGCATATTGCAAAATAAAAATCCATAAGACGAGTATCAAAACAAAGAATGCGTAAACAAGACAGAAAAGAGTGAACCAAGAGAAAGCAAGAGTGCAATCATTTTTTTAAAATTACATTTGAATTTTCTCGCCATCAACGGGCAGGCAGGACATAGGCTACTTGAGGTCATTTGAGGTTAAAATAACCCCGTAATCACTTGACTCACTCCTACCATCCAACATGCTTAGAGACACAAAAATCACTGGTTTACCTATCAATGTACTAGAAACATTGCAAGTTTTGCAAGTTTTGCATCAAACATCTTTTCTATGCTGTCCATGAGCTTTCTCCAACATGGGAAAGCACTCTCCCTGGTGTAGTCTGGACTCTGGATTTAGCCCGGTTCTTTTTGTTGCTCCTGAACGAGGCTTTTCCATGTACCGGCTGGTTGTGGTGGTGGCAAAGTTCTCCTCTCGAGAGCGTCAGCCATCCTCGATGCTTCTGTTTGCGTATTCTAAAACGGTACCATAGACTGTATATGACCGTGGACGAAGTGGACGAAGCGTAGCCACAGGATGCTGACAGGAGCATGCCGCCCAGAGCTGAAGAGAGCTGAAATCAACATTTACAGCTGGATAAACCATTTAACACTGCGACTCGCTGGCGAAGAAGAAAATGACCAACACTTGTAGCCAACACTAGGTTCATACAAATGGGTGGTTGCGTTGCGAAGGGGTCATTACAGGTAACATGACAATTATGGATGAGGAAGTCATAGCTGCTAGCGATTGGCTGAACCAACTGCCAATCAGTCATATTAGAAATAAATGCAATGCTTGTTATCAACTCTCCTGGCGTGGTAAAAAAAATTCAGCCCCCTCAGAGTTGTCATGGATGTAAATTTAAACAATTGAGACCAAAATAGTTTTTGGAACCAACTGTAAATATATTTATTTCTGCTCTAAACTTGGACATTTTATCATTGAGGTCAACGGAGATTGACTCGCTTTTGAACCCCGCCTCTAGTGGCTATTTGAGGAACTGCAGCGATGAGCGTCAAAAGGGAAGTCTGGCACTTGGACAGTACCTACATGAGTGACAACACGTTAAAGGACACCCACAAACTATGTTGTCTCAGCAGCCAAATACGTAGTTATCATTTTGTTGCACTTGTTTATTCTCATTCATATACATACAGATCTCTATATCATCCGTTTAGATGCGAAAGCTGTGTGTGTAAAAATGGGGTTTTATACTCCAGGTGAGGTAGTAGGTAGTAGGTACAGCAGACAGTTGCTTTGACAGATTCAAACTACTTCCAAAGATCTTTCACAGATGCTCTGCACTCACATTTTTCCTCCAAGGGCAGCTTTGCTCGGACTATTTTCCCATTTCTGTAACAAAATTTAATGAGTCTCTAACTGTCAATTAGTATGTGATTAACTTAACTGAGCTTCAGCATGTTACTAACTAAGGTACTACACGAATGCAGTGTCACAAAAACCACAGGTTCAGCTCACCTGCAGTTAAACTTGCAAGTTTGCGACTGTGTCATTGTCGACTCAACTGGGTCATTGCAGCCTAGTTGAAATTAATTGTTTTATGTAAACATTAATTTCAGATCTACCAAAAAAGCGTAATTTATGTACTTGTTACAAATTAAGGCATCTGTTGAACCCTGTTGTTACTAAAGTGATGATTGTGTGAAGATGTTATCTCAACTGTCTAGTGCTTGGTATGGATTAAAAAAACAAATCACAATTATCATTCTTTTTCATTTTTCATTTCAAGTTACGCACACTGTGCCTTATAGTGCAGTTTAGTGGGGATGAGTGTTATTTGCAGAAACAAGAATATAATCACTAGGTTAAAAGTAGTATCAAAGATTTGAAAACCACACATGTGCCCGTGAGTTTTCTAACAGTAATGATCATCACGAATAAATAATACTCTTTGCATTTCTCTGATATGAAGGTTTTTGAGGAATTTAGATCACACTACAACAGTATGGACAGTGCAAGTGGCTCTAACATTACTTAATTTACAAAGAAATGAACGGGACATCATTTAGGTGTAGGCATTATTTAACTCCCTTATTTTTGGATCATAAAGCACTTTATAGTCAGTGCTAGTCGGTGGTAGGCATGTTTATGGTTCACTTTTAAACCTTTTCAGCACTTTACGGATGCTTTGTTAAATTACTTATTCACATATTATTAATTCTTTTAAATGTATTAATCATGTTTATAAAATATTTTGATATTTAGGCTTTCGAAAAAAAAGAAGGATAAAAAAACAAAGAAAATACATGAGACATAAAAATCTCCTCAAACTGAAAATGATGGACACATTTTATAGACGGCTGTTCCAGACATTTTAAAATCAAAACATTTTCAAGGCTTTCAATAAAAACCCTGTTTCTAACAGGCTGCAGCAGTCCAAGGTTTTTACACGTTTGATTTATTTTCAAGATTCAAATAAAAACTGACAAACCCAAATTATTTCATGTATAAAGTAAATGGAGAGTGGCAATATGTTAATGAATGAAAAATAAACAGAAAGATTGGCTATGTACACTTTGTGTTTTCTTCAAGAGTTATTTGGATGTTGCTGTCTGATTAATGTCTGGAAGACGTCTGAATGTTGCAGACATTTGATCTCCCACATACACGCCTTAAGGAACACAACAATTAAAATATCATTAAAAAAAAGATTAATGGAGTTGAAGCTTATATATTTTTATTGTTTCATCATATCATCATAATCAGTCATTCAAAATAGCTTGGTAATCAAATAATTGCAATTGAGATTTCTTACTGTGTAATTGATAAAGTCTTCTTACATAATGCTTGTGTGTCGTTGGAAACATCTCATATACTTCTGCCTCTTATATGAAACTAATTCCCAACATAGTTTACACAAAAGGCACCTCAAAGTATTTTTAGCTCTGTCTTGACTTGCATCAAGCTTTAAGTCATTCTGTGTCGTTTCCTGGCTTCTGTTGCAGTTTCATTTCTTCATTCAAGCTGTGTTGATGTCCTGCTGAGAATTGATTTTGTTTTGTAAATGAAACATCATTATTGCGTCATCCACTCCATCGTCATTAAAATAAAGAAGAAAGATAATAGAAATGGAAAACACTGAATGTAAATTCTTCTCATATTCAGTCATGTAAGTGCCACACTAAACTATGCAAAATATGCTTGGAAATAGCCCCCCCCCCCCTCCTCTTTTTGGTCTTTTTATTTCATTTCAAAAACTTAGTTCCAGGGTGATGTTGAGTGGTGCAGTTACTTTGGATGAAAAATTTAAAGGCTCCTAAAAAATTTATAACCTTGACATTGAATCATAAGGTTGAAATCTGCTGGAAAATTTGGCTCTTCAGCTGACTAAATGTCATTTTATTTGAACATCATATTCTTAAAGATCCTCATGTCAACACACATACTCAAGTATAGACTAATATTCAAAGTATCGAAGATCCAGAATTATGCAGTTTTCTGTGGCTACAAAACATGTGACTTGTGAAAAATCTTCAAGGAGGAGACTGTGAAGTAAGTAAACCTTTTATGATCCAAACCAAATGTCATGGTAAATATTCCACAAGCCCTTTAAAAAGCACTTTGCAGTGCAGTTCTCATTTACACTCATAAAAACACGCTTCTTTTATTTGCACTCTTCCCTGGTAATAAAGAGGTTTGGAGTCTTGCCAAAAGACACCTTTTCGCATACAATAGAAGTACTTGGAACTGAACCACTGGACTTTAAAACGAAAAAGAAAACCACTTACCATCTGAGACGCACCTATTCTCAATATGATTTGGATGAAAAAACGTTTCAAATGCTCATCTACATTCACCACAGGCACGCTAAAAAAGCAAACTACTGTTTCAGCCTCAGGTTGGGGAACTATGCCTTTGACTTTTGTTACCATGGTGACTGTGCCTCTAATGACTTGCCGCATTGTAATTACATGCAGTACGTTTGTAGAAAGAAGGAATAGTATTTGCACAAATGTAATTGTTTTGAATGTTTAAAGAATAAAAATTAAAAAGTCTATTAAATTAGATGTGAGTTATCATTACAGGAGCCAGAGGACTGCAGATCAGGATGAAGGTCCCTCACTATTTATGAAGTTAGACGCCACAGCTGGGTCTATGTGTCCCAGATATGAAACATTTTCTAAGGGAAAATGTAAAATAAAGATCAGGCAAGATTTTTAGACTTAGAAAAAGAAATAATATAAAAAAAATAGCTTTTAAGGATAAAAATCAACAAAAAAACACTCTCTCAAGGAGTTAGATTAATATGCCTAAATCTAGCAAAATTGTTTTATTTTAACCAAAATTATATCTGCCAATGGAGAGAGAAGCCTTTCTTGACTAGAATTTGTAAAACTAGCAAAATAGTCTAAAATAGTTTTCTTGAAGCATGGCGTTTTTTTACTTTTTTAGAAATGCGTTTTTGCTGTTAAGCGAGGGTAGAGTGTAGATCCAATACCGCTGGCCCCATGTCCGGATAACTGGAGAGGGTTGTGTCAGGAAGGGAATCCGTTGTAAAACTTACGCCAAAGCAATATGCAGAACATCCGCAGTGGCATCACACTACAAGGGAAAAGCTTAAACAACTTGTTTCCTTTTTCATTTTTGGCCCTCCCCGTAATTTATTCTTGTACGTTTGTTACTCAAATTGAGAACAAATTTCATCCAACAACTGATTGAATTTGCAAGTCACTAGCAAGGTGCTGTGTGATTTCGTAGTACATCCACATGGGGACAAGTTTTTGAACTGTGGGAGGAAACTGGATTGTTCAGAGAAAATCCACGCAAGCACCGGGTACAAACTCCACACAGAGAGACGCCTGCTGAGATCTAAACCAGGAACCTTCCAGCTGTGAAGCGACAGCACTCACCACTAAGCAGCCATTGTCCCTGCCCATAGTAGTTGTTTAATGAGATATTCTTGCTTTGAGTTGTGCTGAGTATGCTGGGGAAATCGATACCACTCTAGACTTGAAGTACTAAAGGCTCAGGAGGAAAATAGCGCAGTGTCACTTAAGGACAGGAAGTAAAACTTAAGTAGAAAAAAAATAATCTTAGAGCTTTTTCAAATCTATATGCACAAGAATTCAATCAACCCAAGTTTTGAGCTCAATAATTTGCATCGACACTGAAAGTTACTGCTTCCAGCCATACTATGTCGTGTGCAACCTTTCTTTGAAAAGAAAGGCGCTACTCCAGCTGATCCAGTAGTTTAAAATGTTCATGCATGCTAATTAATTACAGATGAACTTTTCAGTAGTGAGTGGACGAATGGATGGATGAATTACTGTTGTAGTTTGAAACATTATGGGGGATCTGTTGTCTGAAATGCTGTATTATACTCACAACTATGACTTTTTTGTGTAGTTAATAAGAATAAATGGTTTTTATAACTTGAAAAGATGTAGATGATTTGACTGGACACACTGATCTCTTATTGTAGCGCAGGCCTTTTGGAGGCAAGTTGGGGCAGGAGATGATCAGTTGGCTGCAGTACGCTGTTTAACCACTAGATGTTCCTAGATCCTACTGTTCTATCCAGGACTCTCAGAATCCTTATTCATCAGTGTTGCCAGGTGTACAATAATTATCATATTTGTACAATAATTTCAACTTCCGTACGATGTACGATCAATAGTCGGAAGTGCACGATACTTTATGATACTTCTCAAAAAACAAGTATTTCTTCATGACTCTTATTTACCGTTGGTTTGATTTGAAATCATATTTAGCAGATTCATTTTTTTCGTAATTAATCTGGTGTTTTGTCATGTTTTATTCATTTTATCCTCACTATTTCTCTTAAACAGACCAGCCTCCGTAGCCCCGCGCCATCAGCAAACTCGTATCTCATTTGGAGTTGTTGTAGCGTATGGTAATTTTATGCAAAATACAATCGTTTTGAGTTCTCTGTACAACAATTTGGTTTTGGGTAGCTGCCAATGCTGTTATTCATTGAACTTACCTCAGCTTCTTCAACACATCCTCAAAGCTCTCAACATCTTTTCTTTTTTATTAAAGTTGTTTCACCTCTCAAGTGCAAAGCTTATTCAGTTCTGTGCTGCTGGTGAGGAGCTTTGGGCTTACAAGATGTTGTCAGGACATTCAGTCTTGTGAGTTGCTGAGGTCACATGTGAATCACTGACCCATCCATCCCTTTAGTAGGTCTTAGGCTCTTTTGTCCATCATACATTTTTTGTCTGTTTTGGTCACAACACTCAGAGTGTAAATAGTTGTGAAACTGGAGATCCAAGGCTCCATTGTAAGATTTAAGTGAAACCTGGGGCAACCTATTCAAAACCAGCTTTATACAGAAGACTGTAAGGTTGTTTTTTTTTTCTCTATTAAAAATTGATGCCTCGTCTCAACACCTCCAACAGCTTAAAAGCCTGAAACCTCTAACCGGTCAGAACAAAGGAAATGTTTGGAGAAGCAAAACTGCTAAATGAACCAAAAATAAATAATTAAAAAAACAGCCGAGCTGTTTTCTATTCAAGCTTTGTAGGAACACTGTGACCAAATAATAGCTTAACCATTTTAAAACATCTGCCTTTCAAATACTGGTATAGTGAAGAAGGTTCTAATCCAGGAGATCCAACGAGGATTTTGGGGTGAAGGCTAACCATCTGCAAAGACTAAGGGCATTTTTATTTTTAAAGTAGTGTTGCTAAGGTTTCCAGGTTTAAAAAGGTGTACATATTTATCTTTTTATTGCATTTAAGGGTTGTTGGGTTTTTTTTTTTTTTTTGTTTGTTTGTTTTCAGTGAAAAATCAGAGTGGGCATAAATGAAATCTTGTAGCAGTTCAAGGGTGGGCAGTGTTGTGTCCTGCTATGGTTAAGATTGTCACATCAACAGTATGGAAACCGCCTCTCATGGCACCATTTTAGAAGCAGGGATTAATCATGCATACTGCTGCAGCCTCTTTCTCTAATGAATGAACTCCTTTCAGGTAAATTAGATTGTCAAGGTTGATATGAAGCAGGAGAATACGAAGCAGCGTGGTTAAACAAAGTGAGAGAGAGAATGCTCCCACACTCTCATTGATCCATGTGTTTGGTCTGAGACTCTTGAGAGTGAGCAGACAGCAAAAGATAACCCATAAACGCCATGCAACAGTTAGAAAAGTCAAAGTCCAACACGGCTCACAGTAGGGTTCAAGGTGAACTGACAACATAACACAAGTGACATGGAAAGTTACCAGTTGTTATTCGCAAACTGAACTGGCTAAAGTCAACATTAATAAAATAAGATTTTATATAAAATTCAAAGAATATGACAACCCTTTTTATAATCTCCAGGGACTAAGTTTTGCATATTTGCTTTACTGAAGAACGGATGGGTGACAGCTCGCTGACTGGTCCTCTTTTTCTCTTCCTTGAAGTGTCAAGCAAATGTCTGTGTGGTCCACTGCATGCAAGCCAGGCTTCATGGTGCCAGAACAAAGGATGCATTTATCTGGAAAAAGTTGATTGATAAGCAGTCAGTTACTTGCATCTGCTTAGCAGCAACATCAAAGTAGTGACTAAAAAAAAGAGAAAAAAAAAGAAAGAAAATTGATAAACATAATGAAAAACTCTACATCCTGCAAACAAAAACGTTATTTAGCAATGAAGTGTTTTTTTCTCTCAGGTTGTTAAGGCAGAGGCGGCAAGACTCAAAAAAGCAAAACAGAAGAGAAACTGAGACTGAGCCAGCAAGAGACAGTCCAATCTTTTGTTTTGTTTTGCAAGAGTTAATGTGGGATGGTGTCATAAAATGGATTTAACCTCCACGCCTATAGGGGGGGCCCGCTGAGCTAAACATTGCAAAAGATTCTTAATGCAGCTTTAAAAAGTAAAAGCTAAGAATAATGTTCTAAAATGCAAAATAAAAGCTGACAAACCGACAATAATCACTTTCACAGTTCTGAAACTGAACAAGTATTTGATTTCTGATCAGATCAAATACGGCACATAGATGTTTTAAAGATAAAGTCAGACATATTGAGATGGTCTGGACCTGTACAGAGGAGGGACAGTGAGTTTATCGGGAAAAGGTTGCTAAGATGGGAACTGCCAGACACAAGGCCTAGAAAAAGACCAAAGAGGAGATATATAGATATATAGAACAATAATAACAATAGCAAGCATTTAATTGCTTGCTACTGGTGTGTAAAGAAAAAGGAAATCCTGATAATATAGCAGAAAAACACCTCCTACTCCTACCGGGTCCTTATATCAAAATGTGTATACAGTTTAAGCACAACATTTGAAACCTCAGTATGAACTTCAGCTTCACCCGCTAGTTTCAAAGATGCTTTCTTGCAGACGGTTTCTCTGTACCAAATAATAGTTTGTGTGCTTCAGAGAAATCTGGGGACCATCTCCACTAATCTGTTCTGCCTCTGAATGACTTTGTGTACCCAAAGTTTTTCTTCAGCAACCAAAGTAAAGATAAATCCAGAGGGAAATCTTGGTGGAATGAATATCATGTTGTTTGATTATCATATTTTTATCACAGCCTCTGAATTGAAATCCCAACACTGCTCACGCCTGCGCTCACCAGCAACTTCAGAGTGACAGCGGGAAGAAAACGATAGCTGAACTTGCAGCTGAATATTTTCCCTGACAAGCTGAAGTCAGTACCAAGAGACACTAGAAAGCATCCAGTGTGCATACCTCTGCAGAAACAGAGACTTTTCCAGAATATATTATATTCACCTATGTGTGGGAAATGAATGAATTTTGAGAATAATGCATAAAGAATTATATAATGGGAGACACCGGCAGTTGGTGGTCGATGCAGAGAGCGAAATATATATTTATGGACCAAAATAAGTCAGGTATGACTTTGTTCATGTTCTCCTGTGAATAAAGTTGATTAAAATAAGACCTTAAATGCTGATTTCTGGAGAATTTGTGGAAAAGAAATTGACAGAATGCAATAAAACAACTAATTCATTTAAATCAATAAAAGCACTAAAAAAAAAACCCACACTGAAGTAATTGTGCTTTACTTTAATCTCTTCCATGATAGCACTGTATATTAAAGGAAAACACTACTATTACCTACCTTCATTTATTAAACAACTTTAGGTACATATCAATTTTAAATTTGAACTTTTACACATAGAATATCTTTGTTAAAATTAATTTGTGGAACCACACCTTTATTATACCATATGTGCATAATGAGGAGGTGATTTTATGCATTTATGATCTGAAGTTGGAGTTTGCTTTCATTTGTTTGTGTACCTTTCAGTGGAAAGTTGAGAAGATTAAACCTTTAAGCACCAGCTTGAAGGTGAGCTGTTTGGGTATGGCCAACGCAAGCCATACCCAATCAAATTGCCTGGTAGATTGTGTCTCTGAAGTATCGTTTAACCGTTATTTTGGGGACCAAACATCAGGGCTGACCATCATCACATCTGTCCGAATCCTGCCTTTGAGGTCTGGTCAAATTAAACTTTGCGATGTGATGTCAAAGCTCAGAGGTTTATATCAGACATGCTGTATCAATCAGCTGATGGGAAAAAAAACAGCAAATTAATGATAATAATTACAAGCTACGATCTGACCTCCAATAGTCAATTTCACCTTAGTCTGTTACAACAGCGTCAGATATTTCATCATTGCTTTTACATGATTGCACTGATACTATAAATTCATGGATTTAATGGGATTACAGTAATGGGGACGGTCTATTGCAGAACTTTTAAAGGACTGACCATAGACTATGTACATTAAATATAATGTCCATCTAATAAATCTTTAGCTCAAAAATAAGGATATACTTTTCAGCTCGGGGGATATGATGATGCAAAGGTCTTGTCATTCACATTAATGTTTGCTGGGAATGCTAATATTGATGAAATCTGCTGCAATCTCTCCTGATTGAAGGAAATGAATTCATAAAAAAAGAGGGAAAAGTTTAAAAGCAACATAATACATCCAGAAACCTTCCAGGCAACCAATCTAGCCATGAAATTAATCCATTTTCTTAAAAAAACAAACAAACAAAAAAAAGAAAACGTCCCAAGTATGCTAATGTGAGCGAAATGTGAAGAACCTGCTGTAATATTAAAATAGAAGTAAATATTTATATGACATACTTTCCTTCTGCCACTGAAGTTTATGATGAACCCCTACAACATGTTAAAGAAAATATGGAACTTGCGCACCGTGCTAGATGCATATTTAATCAAACATGATCACAGAGATTTAGGGGCTTTTCCAAATGCCTCTGAGGGAAAGCCCAAAGTGATTACGTGTCCTATTCCCAAATGAAGCAAATGAGAGTTACAGAAAAAAAGTGGAGAAGCAGCTGTAACTATTCGGACAATCTTTGCTGGGATTGTGGGACAAAACCAGAAAACCAGGTCACAGGTAAACACATATGAGGTGAAGTGGCAGCTGGTGGACGCTGTAATATAAGTGTCTCTGGGCTGGAACATATTTACGTTTCTAAAGTTAGTTGGTCAGCGGACACCAGCGCAGTTCATTACTCTCATTTTTATGTGCTCCATGTAAAAAATACGGCGCATTGATTCAGTGTGTTTGAAACTGCGTGGAAGATTGAGGTTGACCAGTAATAGGACTTGATGACAATAAAGCTAGCCCTTGATCACCTGACAAAACCTTAAGTAAAATAATTAACCATGGAGCAATTTGATTACAAGTAAAGACAAACAAAAATGTGATCAGTGACAGGAGCATCACCTCCAATTATTCAGCTCCAGTCTCCATTCAGCCTGGTCATGTTTACTTCAGCATCGTCACTGAGGTTTTGTCAGTTAATTAATGAGGCAGTGTGATAACGAGTACCAGAAGGTTCACTCACAGAAACACACGAGGCCCTGCCTGGGTTGCATGCACACTATTTATCAGGTGCAGTTATTGTCTGCAACACGACAGCTGGAGAGAAAGAAAAAATGGGAGGCTGGTTATCACTTTCAAGAGGTTTTCATGAAATATCTATGACAGGCCTCTGGACTGGGATCGAACTGGACCGGCCCTTTCATCAAACCTCACGCCAGTCCTTCCAGCATGCCACACTGGTTCACCAGGGACAGCCAGTCCTGGTCCTGGAGTCCTGCTGTCCTCATCAGTCATCATCACCTCACCATCAAGGTCTACACTAGTCTGCTGGTGGACACACTCTTTTGTCTCAGAGTGTGTTGAAGCAGGGAACCATCTAAACCCTGCAGGACAGGAGACCCCAGCTTCAAGGTTTCAAGGAGATCTATGGTTTGTTTTAAGGTACTTGAGTTTCTCTTATGACCCATTCAGTCTATAGAAAACAAGTACCTTGCTCATAAGTGGGAGGAGAAATTCAAAAGGTCCACATTTATTTTGGTTTCTTTTTGTATTCAACCCTGAAAAGACCAAGAGCACAAAGGCACATGGCATCACTTTATTCAATGCAAAGGTCAGCTTTTAGAGACAGAATTCAATGTAATTATCAAAGGCAGTTAAAAAAAAAAGAATTGTGTTATTATTCAGCATGTAGGATGAAAATTATAAGCATATGCTCAAATTCAGAAACAAAACTGCGATGAAAGTGAGAAACTAGTTGTGCTGTCCAGGCCTAATCGAATAATAGTTCAAATGAGCTGGAGGTCAAAATGATCTCCTCCACCTTCTCCACCTTGGCTCTCTTGTTTCTGAGTGCTCTGACTTCTCTCCACATGATTTCTCGACGCCTTGTCAGAACATTGTCACGTCTTCATAATTCAACAGTTCAGAGTGACGTTTGCTGCATTTGTTCTCGGTGTAATTGTTGCAGCTGGTGCACCAATGCCAAAGGGCATGTTGTGTCTCTCTCAGAGGAAAAATAGGCTTTGACAGAGAGTGGTTTAAAAAAAAAACAACAACAACAAAAAAACAGCACCTTTGACAGTCAGGGCTGCAGACAAATCTTGAAGATGTTTGGCTGTACCAGATACGGCAAGCGTTGAAAATAATCAGTCATGTTTTAGTTGAAACCTTCAGCAGCTCATCAAGTTGGAGACTCTAACACAGGATGGCGTGTTCCCTGCTTTTTAGCATCACTTAAAATCCCACATTAGCTGCTGAGTTTAGAAAGTGCTGGAGGCAGCAGAGGTCCTTGTGAGTGCAGCAGAAACAGAAAGCAGCGAGGAGATCAAATCTAGATGATCTAGATCAACGAAAGGGTATCAGTACTGTCACAGCTCACAGAGGCTCAAACTTCTCCACTCCCTCTCTCTCTCTCGTTCTCCCTTTCTCTCCATATATATATATATGTGTGTGTGTGTGTGTGTGTGTGTGTGTGTGTGTGTGTGTGTGTGTGTGTGGACCTGACAACTTTGTGGGCCCACAACTACAGATAATTGGCCAAAAAAATATTTTCAAACATCTTAAGAGGCAACATATGTTTCCCTTCTCTGAAACGTTTGGCACCTTTTCCGTCTCTCACCTCCCTCTGTTATTCCTGTCACCACACAGTAATTGCATCTGTCCAGCTTCTGAAGTGAAGGATGTCCTGTGTGACTATGTAAACACAGTGTGACTGAG